>OMLI01030058.1:0-11005 GCA_900302605.1 Rondeletia loricata | reverse complement strand
CAATGTATAAAAAAATACACGATTTTGCATATAACAACAGATAATAAAACATTTTGCATTGAATATGAACATACAACATATGAACAACAACATCCATTGATGTTTGTAAATGTTAATAAATAAAACGGAATAAAAAAAGCATGTGAAGAGCATCCGAATGTGTTTAATAGCTTGTTTCAAGTTCAGCCCATTCAAACCCTCTTTCTTGCAATTTCCGTGGTTTGGAATGATGAGGACCATATTGACTCAACCCCTAATCACGTGATCTCTGCCAAGATTAGGTTTCACTTTACCCACGTGACCCTACACACACACACACACACACACACCACACCGAGTCAAAGTGACTGTTGCACAGCAAGCACACTCCGCTCAACTCCGCTAATATGCTCTGTACTGATCGTTAACTTTTTGACGCTGTTAGAACTGCGTTTTGAAGGTAAAGCCAAAAGCTATACCGTGGCACACATTTACAACGGTATACCATTCATACCGTCAATACCGCCCAGCCCTACAGCAAAGCATCCCCAATTATTTCATATCTGATAGATGTTAGATATACAAAGTGTGAGGGGCCACATGATGCTAGTGTATAGCCAGCGTGAGAAGAACTTTCCTGGAAAATAAAACCAATATTGCAACCCTGTGTCATCCATTTTGTTACCATATTTCTATTTCTCCTATAAAATTCCCACCCTGAAAACAACAAATCAAGCTTAACCCCATGAACAGTTCCGACAGTCTTGAACATGGGTATCCCACTCAGCATAACATTTGACAAAATAAAACGATTCTGCCCTGAGTGATGTTTGTTATCTGTCGGGTTTGCAGTCCAAATCTCACTAATGACTGCCAATGAGCCTCCAGCGGGCAAATGTGATCCAAATTTGTCATTGATATGTTAATTATCAAACCATGATTTATTATTTCTCAGTTTGGGAAATGTTTATCTAAAGTGATACAAACCAGCCAGGGATTTGCATGGTTATTGCCATAAAAAAATCTAATCAGAATCCTGACAATGAAACCAACTGGACTGGATGTGTGTCTAATAAATGGCTATATAATCTCAGCAGGTAGCGCTGTGGATATATTAGAGAGAGGGAGGCACACAAAGATTCTCCCCTGACAATAATTAATTTTCAACGCAATGGTGCTCAGTGTGAAATCTATTTATATACCGGTACTACTGTTCTGAGGGGTAATGGTGGGTTTGGATGGAAGAAGTGTGGAGGGATTTGGAAGGGATGGGGATCTAGCACAGTCAAGCAAAACCGAGCTCAACATCCTGATCAGAAGGCCAGAGACTAGACACTGACTCAGCAATATCTCATAACAGAGGAGCCAGATTCAAGACAATCCACGCTTCCCGAATGGAAACGCTGCCATTTTGTTCTGCCATTCTTTTCTGGGAGTGAGTTGAATGCTTAGATAATACCGCTGCCTTACTCCGCAATGCTGGTGGCTTTTTATCGGCTAACTACTATGTCAAAAACTTGAATGAATCCCTGAAGGCAATGTCGATAATGACTTTTCCTTTCCCTGGTCACACTACTGTGGCAGGTTCGATAGAGTCCAGGAGCCTTGGGACAAGACAATGCTGGCTATATAAACAACCAGAAAAGCAAGGAAATGTTTGAAGAGGCGATCCATAAAGGAGTCTGAAAAACAGACCCTTTAATATGAAGAGAGAGCACAAGGACGGAGACATAACACAATGTGTTCTTTTACACTTCGGCTTCAGTTAGTATGGGTGTGAGTAGGAGAACCATGCCCTATACACAGGACACAGCGACATTCAATTATGTTCATTTTATTGAATGTCTAAATATTGCAAGCCAGGCTTTTATGGATTTTTGTGGACCATTAGTGGTGGCACTATGTCTGGCCTCTTTATAGCATACAATGATTCACGCTACAACTCATAGCACTTACACAGCAAGGTTATGGATTATGAAAGAGCTGAACTATAGACTTTCACAGGGCTTCATGTCTCAGTGCCCTGTGTGGATTTTTTCCCCACACACTAAGTAGTTGCATAACATGGTTGACCTATACACTGCCCTTAATGCACTGCTCCATTGTCTTTGATCTGTAATGGAGAGTTATGGAAATCCACTGCGTGCACTAGAGTCTTTGTGCTGGGGCAATGAAATCAAAAGCACTGACCCATGAGGCAAGTGTGCTTGATGCTTCCAATACCATTCACTAAATGGTTGGAGCAAATGCAGGTGGTTTCCACAGGCAAGCACAGGACATACAACAACAACATAGTGTGTAGGCAGGGCAATTACCTGCCTATGGGGGGGGGGTTGGTGGTGTAGGGGGTGTAGTTATAGGGTTAGAGTAGTCAATGTCCAAAAAATTATAAAACCTCAATTAAATTGTATGAGTGGTTCATTTACGCTGATGAGCAACAATACTATAGTTTAATTGTCAGCTTGTAATCTGATCATTATGCTAAATGTTGCATTGTTCACATTCATGTGTTTCCTTACTTTGCTGCTACATAAGCTTGGGACAACCCTCCCTTCAACATGACATGAGATGATATGAGATGAGAAAAAATAGATAAGACAAGATATGATCATATAAGACATATAGACAAGATAAGAACTAAGATAAGATAATATTATATAAGATTATATGAGATAAGAACTGAGATCAGATGAGTTGAGCTTAGATGACATGCGATGAGTTGAGATGACAGTTGTGGCAAACGTTAACGGATTGAATATTCTGGGTCTAAATGTTCCCAGGTCGTTGGCTAAGCAAAAGCCGAGATTGCAGGGCAGGATAATACATTCGTAATTTCAGTGACTTGTCCTTTTGCATGTTAATTGGTTTTGAGAACTTTACCTTTAAAAAACACACGTGTTTGTTTTGGGATAACAAGCCTTCCAAAATGTATGCCCCTGATTTTGCAATGAGAGGATTAACAGAACATAATAGGGCACCAGCCAAGACTCACAGCACAATTTCACAGCGGTTGAGTTTAAACATTATTAACTCAGTCAATGTTGATGGTAGAATCAATAGAAGAAAATACAAGTCTTTTCCCTTCTACCTGTACCAAGTGTAGCGTGTATGATAGGGAAGTGGGTGAAAAATGGGTCTGAAGTTGGGTATCCACAATTCATCACCTATTCTTGCTTGACCATATGTTACAAAATATGTACCAGACGCGGCAAGCAGTATCACAGCCACACCTAATATCTAGATGATATAGAATACAATACATGGTAGAGATTAAGGAATTACATAATTTGGGACGTCGATGTTCATGGTGATGAAATAAGCAAACAAACTGCCAGCTATCATATTTCTCACCAGCTTTTGATTAGGAGTTCTTTTAGCACTGCATCGTGAATGTCTTCCAGATGTTCTGAATACCATAAAAACATTTTGGACTGCTTACAAATCCATTAAACTGCAGCCGGGGATGCTGTATTTGTATTTGTCAGCCGAAAACTTGACAAAAACTTGACCCACATAGTTGAGTAAGCATTTGCTTTTCCGTGGCTGTGGCATCGTGTAATAATATGGAATATTGTTGCTTCAATTAACCACAATGTCTCAGGTCGTTTCAACCTGGAGGTATCAAGTACTTTCATGTGTTGTGGTCCCGATAGTTTATGACAGGTTTAATAAACTAGGTGGAAATCGTAAAATGGAGTGCTCACTCCTTAAAGGATTAAAGAATATGTTGGCGCAGGGAAGCCCCCAGAGAAGTTGCTTCACGAGGCCCCGGGCCAGTCGTTCCTCAGGCTATTCAGGTTACAGCTGTCCACAGGATTCTCACTTCTTCACACCTTCACACACTGGCCCCCATTTATCATGCCGTCATTGGAACTACGCGAATATGAGCATTGAGCTGGTCAATAGAATGCGGGTTCTTGTGGCCTCCATGACGCGTTTGACGCAATTTTTAACGGCCGAAGTTCGATTCCAAAACAATGAACACTGAGGATGGAGAATTGATGAAGATCCAACCGAGGATGCGTCGGATAGTGACTTGGCCAACGAGAACGAATGGGAAGCCCCAAGATTCATTGCGAGATTGATGCGTCACGTCCAAGCAGTGTTATAGTCTATAGCACAGAGCCGGTTGAGACAGCTGGGAAAATGAGTTCTCTTTTCTCACGTTCTTGAGAAGTTGGTTCTCTCTGAGACATCTTGGGAAGAAGTGAACTGTACCTGCTCTCCCCACCCTCGACAACTGCTGCTGATTTGCCCCAAGTATCGACTTGGCATTCTTGGATTTGACAATCACCTCTTGTCGTGTTGAATTCATTTCCTTCACATTCCTGCACAATTCCTACACTATGAGTACCAGATCCAATGTAACTGGCACATTTATGAGAGACAGGTGTGAATAATAACACCCACATTTAACAGTGCCCTCCAATGATAACCACAGGTGGCATGTAGGCTTCCAATTAAACTGATGGAGCTGAATATGCCAATTTGCATGGGCCCACAAGAATGAAGAGGATTGCACTGCCTCTGTGCAATTTGTAGAGCACTGTGCTGATGATTCAGCACAACACTATCTACTAATGATATCTCTCAGATAGTGTCAAATGTGTAAAGCTTGATGAAAACAAGCCTCCAAGAGTAATGAAAATTGTCAAAGCGACTGAAGTGCCAGGTACGGGTTATGAGATAAATAATGCAAGAAGACTTATGTTGTCAATCTGTTTTATAACATGCACCTTCTGATTCCGTTTTTTTCCTCCACCACTGAATGACTACAACTGAGTGCACACACTTTCTGAGTAGATGTGAAACTGATCTTACCTGAACAACCAAGTTCAATGGATAAATAGTGATTTTTTTTTAGACTAAATGGGCACACGTCCATTTGAAAATCTAATTAGGTTGTACTCTTGCTTGATAAATGAAGGCCAATATATTTTTGTGCGTGGGATCTAGTTGCATCATCTTGTCCAGGCTGCACAATGGTATTCTTATCGATTACAGCAGGAAAGGGGGTTGCAAAGGTCATGGAAACCATTAAACAAGAATTGTATCCTTGGTGTATGCTTTGAGGAACATTATATATTGAGTATTTCAACCTTGACATTACAGAAAACCAACTAGAAAACGAGCAGACGACATAAGATGAAGAAAAAAAAGATGTATGTCTTGGGGAAGATATTACATGCGATGCGGTCTTCTACTGTGCACATCACTATGGGACTTTACATGGGTTGTGTGTATGAGTGTGTGCTGAGAGATATTTGAGAGACTGACAGAAGCTCCTCTCACCTGAGGGAGATGTCACTTCAAACAAATTAAAGAAATCATAGCAAGGTTAATTTCGCATTCAGTACCAATGCTGGCTAAGTGCCGCCACAGTAAGCAATTTCCCACATTGTGTAGCGGAGCTGTGAGTACACTTCCTTCAGGGCTGCAATACGCAGATAGGGCAAGCATCACTGAAGAAGCCATTACAGCACAGAGCTGCATTTTCTACATCAATTTATCCTTTTAACTCTTGAAAATGGAGAACAACCCAGTGAACCCACGCTGTCGCATTGTGCGCCGCTCCCTTCTGTCCCCAGCTCAAGGTGTGGGCCAGAACCAGGGGCAGAATCACACTACGCACTGGGCCTGCCTGAATAACAGCCTGTTTGTCTGCCTTGACACATAACCTCTACCCGGCTCGCTGGCTGTCAATCTGAGGCTGCTAAAAGCCAGAAAATGGAACTGGGCCAAAGGAGCCTTAAGTTGTGTCTAATGAATGGGGCGCCACCTCCCTGACCCATGGAATTATATCCAGCCGTTACTCTCCGTGTTGAGATATTTAGCCGCATGTGGCCAGGGAAATAAAATTGGAGGTGCTGGAGATAGGATTGAGAGCTCTATGTGGCACAGGAGGGCCAGGAGCAGTTTTCCACAAGCTCATTGAGTATCTGATGAACAAGCTTTTAATGCATTAAGACACCTCGTTTCCAATCAAAATATATGTTTTCTTATTGAGTGATTTCATGTGTTTACTTAAAAACTGTATGGCTTATTTTCCAATGTAATAATTAGTTGTGGTGTTGAGCATGAAGCACTGATATATAAAGACTACAGTAGGTAATGGGTAGATGAATACAGTACAGGCAATAAACTACAGTAGGTAGATGAACTATCTCAGAGGACTAGAGGTGCAAATGTAAACTACGCTAATGTACCACTGAACTGGAACACAGTAGGTAACTGAACAAAAAGTTGATTCCATGTTGGGCAGACAGTGCAGCTTAACTGTGATTTCAATATACCACAGCTTAAGTGTGCTCATTGCTTAATTAATTGTCCTTGCCAGCACAGTGTGTGGAATCAAATCAATGTGTCGAGTAGGGGCAATGCACAAGTCTGTGGGTGGCATTGCACTCATTATATGTGAGTGTTGGACAATTCTTTGATAACTAAAATGTGTCAAGTTACAGCACACACTGTTACAATGTGTAGAGTGTAGAGATATCTGTCTGATGCACGGCTACAAGGCTCCTAATATCAATATGGCAATCAGATTCAGGAGAATATCCCACATTCAGAACAAATATTACCATTAAACAAGGACACACTGTCATACACGCGTCCTCTGTAGACATTGCCATGCCTCCTAACGGCCACTAGGGGGCAGATAGGCTAACTGTGAGTGAGTGAGTGAATGAATGAATGAATATGTGAGTGAATTACCACTAAGCACCTCTTTAGATACCAATACTCAGCTCAACAGCAGCATGGGTAAGTGATATGGCTCCCGCTGTTGATATCTGACTATTGAAATCCTAACCGTTTATCTTTCACCTCCCATCAGCTTAAAAATATGCTCAAGTGTCAGCACTGAACAGCACATCACTTTCATTGTAAACTATGAGAAAAAGAACCTGAAGTGCTGAATGAGCGTTCCCTGGTGAACACACTGCCAAAAACTTGCTTTGCATCTGTTAAAGAGCTGTCAAATTCCTGTGTGCCGTGGCAGACACCGCTCAAGGTATGTACCAGTGATATAAATTCAGATTTGAAATATTCATCACATAGCAACTGACTCTTTTTGCAGCAGAGCTACTTATGCATTTATGCTGTTGCCACACTCAGTTCAGGACCAAACACGTTCGGCTGAATCTAGCTTTAAGTAAGCTACAGTATTCAGAGTGAGTTGTGTTTTTTTGAGAAGGCTGCCAGGGCTGATGCTGTCTGTTTCCTCAGGGCATGTTTTGGGGGAGATTTGCCTCATGCACTTAAATGGAAAGCTAAATCAAAACCTATATGTAGTCGATAACTGTACAGTACCTGCTTGGAAAGAGAGAGAGAAATGTGTCCCAGCAGAGTCCTATCACAGGAAACAATCAAATATGTATTCTAGTATTCTAGTCAGCCTTTTTCCAAAGGTCACACTTCTATCTCATGGATTCAAATCTCAATGGAAAAAGCTTATCAAAGCAATTTTGCCCAGCCAGCCAGACAGCCAGCCATCCAGCCAACCAGACAGAACTGGAACAGGCTATGTTAAAGGCTATTTCACCCGCCTCCCTATGACCTATGAATGAGTGGTGAGGAACCGTAGCACAGTTCCCCATGCGTAGGCAATACACTGAAAGGCTGACATGACACCCGGGCTATTGTAAGCTTTAAGAGTAAAATAAGTAGGGATGTCAAGAGCTAAATTAATAATGACAGAGAGGCTACTGGCGGTCTTACCACTGTGTTTCTTCTAATTGCATTTTTTTTTTTATTCAGCTTTTATTTAACTGAGCAAGTTGACATAGAACACGTTCTTAATTACAGCAACAGCCTAGAGGAGCAACTGCAGGGTTAGCAAAGATGACTTTCATACACACAAACTAGGGAGTTGCCCAGTATAAGACTCTTTTCTGTTGGCTACCAAGCAGCACCAATGGAGCAGTTCGGGGTTGAGTGCCTTGCTCAAGGGAAAATCAACAACAGTTGTGGAGGGTGGAGAGAGCATGTACAGCTCACTCTGCACACCCAGATTTCACCAGCTGATCAGGGCTACCTTCCAGCCTCAAGCTTGCCTCTCTTACTGTGAGGCGATCAGCCCCACCGCCTGAGGACTTCACTGTCAGGCACAACCACAACGTTACTGTAAATTGACCATAATGTATATTCTGACATGGAAAATCAAGCTGTTAAATACAGCAGTGATGTTTTCTTAAGCATATTAAGCTCAAGACAGACTTTGGCACTGTTCACTATCAGCAGCATGTCAACAAAGATGATCTGTCTGTTATAATACTAGCTTCTGTCTGCATCTTTCCAACTGAAGAATACCCATCGACTTCATATGCACACATATTGAGCCAAATTATCGTATCAATAAAACACTTTATGGCCACACTTCACTGGATGTCTGACGTTTATTATTAGCCGGCAGCTTGTTGGTTGGCAGGGAGGGGAGAGAAGGGAAAAAAAAGAAAAAAGAAAAAAGAAAAAAAACACAAACAAAAAAAAACAGTTGGAGAGGGAATAGAAACTTGACAGTGAGTCAGAACAATTTATCATTCTGTCAAACTTCACTGACTGCTGCTGCAGAACTATCTACAGTACACAAAATCTACCCCCAAAATGTCTGGGTGCTGAAGAGAGTGAAGCCAGTGAATAAAACCTGCCATGTGGGCACGTTTGTCGTTTCAGAGCCATTTCACCTGCTTGGCCTCGTGTCAATAAGATACTGATCCTACCAAATACAAATGTCTCACTGCAGTATATTACACTGACTGCTGTTTGACTGCTGTTTTAGCATTGAATTATCTCAGATTTCAAAATGACTTTTCCTAAACCCGCTTTCTGTAAAAATCAGTTACTAGACTTTCAAAATCCCTCAGCAAAATAGTAGTTATAACTATATTTACCCCCTTCAATTGATGGCTTGTTGGCCTTCTCTTAGACCCCCAAAATCTGTTGGCCTTTCTAGTGTTAATAGTAGTTGTTTTTGATAGATCAATGTTGGTGGATTACTAACATTTAGAGATTAATATTGCATATCATGCTGTCTTATACACTGGCTGGAGCAGATTGCTCTGCATATCCGACCGAATTAATGGAATTCCACACGACAGGTGATTAGCCCATTACAACCTTTCCGTACCACGTTCCTTTGGACAAATCGCCATTACTGCAATAACTGACTCATAGATCCCATGCCAAATGGCTTCTTCTTTGATGCGCTTGGAGACAGTCTGTGATTACATTTAGTCCCAGGCCCTTTCATTTGACCAGCATATCATTTATTCCCTGGCATACTTCAAAGTGTGGACACTTCAAAGTATAATGAGTGACTGCCACTCGGACTCTGAGGATGGCTCTTTTGATCATCCTCTGAAAACTCCCCTAACGCAATCAGGGCGAGCACGCCAGAGAGGAGGATCTGACAGCGATTAGATAAATGCAGTCATCCTCACAGCTATCAGATAAGCACAGCATGCTCTAATCCATTAATATGAAAATGAGGGACTGGAACTGTGTGTGTCTGTGTGTGTGTGTGTGTGTGTGTGTGTGTGTGTGTGTGTGTTGGGGGGCGGGGGCTTCGCAGCAATAGCTAAATGCTTTGGAATGAAGTTTTCAAAGGGAGGGTTCAGCATTCAAAGCACTTAATGGTGTATGTGTGCTCAGACTACCAGCAACCTAAACAACAACAAAGATATTCTTTGTTAATGCACCTTAAATGAATCGGAAGACTCCCTGCAGTGATGAGAAAATTGACAATGGAATATTACTGAAGTTATTAGCTGACTAAAGACATGCCCAAAATATTAACATTTTAGAAGGTATACTATTTTTTGAAATACTGTTGATAACCAACAGGAAAGATATATAGCATTTTGGAATGGAACCCTTTATATCTTGTGAGGATGGGCAATAGGAACTCTAATGCAGTTTGATTTAGTTACCTCACCCTCCACCCTCCTCCCTACATGCACTCAGGTCTCACCCTCTTCACATACTGTATGTCCACTTTGGGTCATTATTACATCCATCCATCCATTCCTTCCTTCCCCCTCCCTCCCTCTCTTATGGATCCATCAATCAATCCATCCATCCATCCCTTCCTCCTTCCCTCTCTTCATCTGTAATACATCCATCCCTTCTCTCCTCCCTCCTCTCACTCCATCCATCCATCATCCAAACATCCCATCCTTGCTTCCTCCATCCCTACCTCTCTCCATCCATCCATCCATCTCTCCATCCATTAGCACAGGCATGTGAGAGGTGAAGTAAACTCACCTAACGGGGTTATGTGTCTCCAGGAAATGGCGGGCTCAGGTTTCCCACTGGCTGTGCAGATGAGCGACACGTTGCTGCCCTCGTTTACCGTGATGTCGGAGGAAATGTCATAAATCTTGGGAGGAACTGCAAAGGAAGAAGAAAAAAACAGAAACGAGATTACCATTTCAAATCTGCAACCCCTGGTTCACCTGTTCCCCAAGTTGTCAGACTAATATTGTATTTTTTTCTGCAAGGAAAGAGTAAAGGAAGGTCAAGTGGATATTCCTACAATGGAAGGTGGTCTGTGCTCCAGTTTTGGTTAAGAGTTATACATTATGATTAAATGACTCCTCGCTTTGGGTAGAATCATTATTTGGTAGCTGCAAGTATTTCATAAATCTAAATAAGCTCTTAGAAAAGTAAAGTGTTTAGCTCATCAACAGTCCCTGCTGGACATCACTTACAATCATAATTGGCAAGTTTCTGGGCACTTAAATCCTCTTGGAGCTTCGATGCTAAAAGCTTTGGTATTTAGACTGTTCCACACACACACACACACACACACACACACACACACACACACACACACACACACACACACACACACACACACACACACACACACACACACACACACACACACACACACACTCTTTTAATCTGTCTTGAGTGTTACAAACACACACTATAACTAAAATTGTGTAGTCACAAAAGTTACAGATTGTTGCCTGGGGACCTGTACAGGATCTCCAGTGTGAACCTCGATCTAAGGCGGACTCTC
>OMLI01030057.1:3547-17332 GCA_900302605.1 Rondeletia loricata | reverse complement strand
TTTAAGAGATTTTGCTGATATCTAGTGGACAAAGTATCGTATTGCAAATGTTTTCTATCGGTACAGCAGCTCTCTCTCTCTCTCTCATGTACACACACACACACACACACACACACACACACACACACACACACACACACACACACACGCCTGTCAGGCAGCAAAGACCAAAGGCTACAGTAATCAGTCATCCTGAGAATCCACTTGTTCTGCGCTGTGATAAATCAGCCTCATCAACCATCACTCACCCTGGGCGGCGGGAGCCTCTCTGACCACACCCAATTGATCAATGGTAAGCAGAGGAGAGCTGAAGTTCCGCTTAAAAGCTCCTGTCTGACGGGCCGGGAGAGAGCCGGGAAGGAGAGAGGAGGGGAAGGGGAGGAGAGGGGAAGGAGAAATGTTACTTGAGGCTGAAAAAAGACAAAGGGCAGTTTATTTCGCTGCTGTAAGACAATAGCCTTGTGGCTTTATTTAGGAACGGTGGGCCTGTGTGTGGAAGCTGTCCAGCTGAAAATGTAAGTTGGCCGAAGATGCTTTCAAAGGAATTTCAGTTTTGGACAAAGGAGCGCCTTGGTTTTCTTTCAGCATGACTTCAGCTACCTCTCCAGTGGGCACCTTCTAAAAATATTTTGCTAATTTTGTGTCAGTCTGATGCACTTATTCAGAGCAACTTACAATGAGTGAGCAGGTTGTTCAGTATTTTTCCTCAAGGACACTTTCACAGGACACATAGCTGTTGATGGACGCATTGGTTGTTGTGTGGATCAAACCTGTCGGTAATGGGACAGCCTCTAACCACTAGGTCACCCCATATCTATATACTGTACATACTGTAGAAGTGCTATGGAGGAAAATACATTTTCATAGTGATATTGGTTAGATCAGCTGATGTGATAGTGATATTATACTGTATCAGTGCAAACCATTATTTTTAACATGAGTTTGTAATTTTCTCCATCACACACTGCTGTAAGCAAACTTATCTGTCTGGTCTGAGCAGTTAGGCACCACAAAGGTCTGTCACTGTTGTACTGCAGATGATCAACCAATGCAGATCAGTTACTGTGTAGAGCCTTAGATATCTGATTTGGTTTCTATATTTGGCTACAGAAAACTGTTTAGCTACGTGACTCATCAGTCTAACAGATAACAGTGCAAAGTGCTGTTTTTGACAGAAGGGCTGCGTCTTGTGTTCTCCAAATAGAAAGAGTTTATAAAGATAGTATCTCAGATTTATTTGATTCCAGTATTTCTGTTTCAGTAGTTCTAATTGCTATATGCTGAAAATAACGTGTTTAATCTTTGAAGGACTTTTCTGCCATTCTGTGCAGAAAAGGCTTACAGACAGTCAGCAAGAAAAGTTATCAACCAACCCCACTTTTTCAAGATAAAACAGCATTTTTCAGGACCATATATTATTTTGGAGGCCAGACATCCTTTATGTTAGATTTGTCCCTTTTCATTGTTACATTAACCGGCTATTATGATTTCATAAGGGGTGTATCATATTTTTAACTAATGACGCAATAATAATATTACTAATTATATGCTAACTGGTAAGAATAATAAGAACGTCTCAAGTTATTACATTATTAAATAATATTATTGCATCATCAGTTCAAAATATGTTACACCCTGTATGAAGGTAAATGTAATGTGATGTTATTACATGGACATTTTATTACATTTGGACCAGTTATTACATTATCCGCCAGTTATTACATTATCAGTTGCTACGAAGCAGTCTGTTCTACTTAGACTGTGCTCCACACCACTAGAGCTCCTTCTCTCTCCTCCGCCCTCATCCTCTTAAATCTATATACAAGGAGTATGTGGTGAGTCCGATTCATCCAATTCTCCTTGCACCCTTGCTGGGTCTGCACCCTGCACCCTCGTTGTTTGACTCCTACCTCCTTCCAGTCTGTCATTCTCTTACCTCTCCTGCAGACTGCCCTGGTATTTTCCTGCACTCTCATATCCGCTCACACACGTGCGCACAGGCGATCACATACATACTGTATACATACACACACACACACACACATACAAGCTCTGGCCCCCGTTTCTTGGAGTTTGTGATGTATCTTTTTTCTGTCTTACTTTCATTATCCTTGTTTTAATCCTGTCCTGTGTTTCCTGTAAAGTACTTTGTGACAAACAAAGTGAAAAAGCTCTCTGTAAATAAACTTCACTACCCTTCAGATTATGCTAATTAATGAGTGAAAATCAGCCTCATCTTCTCTGTCAATGTCCCAATTTTAAATACACTAATGTGCTCAGTACTGGAGGAAGGAAAACAATTTCTTCAGCATCAGAAAGCTTGAAATCCTACCCAGCAAAAACATCCTTCCAAGTAATAATTTAATTACATTTCAACAATGTTGGCAATGGCGACCGTGAAGCATGACTCGACAATCTTTAAATTGAAGAGAACAGACACATTGAAATGTCACACTCTGCTCAGTCAAGATCCACAGAAAGTGAGATTGGACTCTGGTTACAATGGGGATGGGTGTGTGCATTGCCTTTCTGCAGAGGCAATTAGTTTGTGCAATCCTCAGTAGGCCTTTTTTTATCAAAGTGTAATACATCTTTTTTCTAAAGTTAAATAAACATATTGATTAGAAAAAGTAATTAAACTGATAGCCTTTGCTTGATTTTTAAAGCAATCAGTCACATATGGATGCACTCAGCAAATGGGCTGGTCAGGAGCCAGGGGAAATGCAGTCATCAGTATTTCTGTCTTTTACATTATTATTTCACATGCAAATACTAGTTTATGTAATTGTTTTCTCCCCAATTCAGTGGTTTTTAGCCTCTTATGAATGACTTATTCCATACTTGCACAGATCTGAATGAACAGTCATGCTTTTCATGCTGAATCTGCATGACTGGTGCATGTAGATCACCTCGGCGAAGTCAAGTGAAAAGTAGATCTCTTGCTGAGAAAGGTTGCCCAGGTCTGGTCCAGCTCCAGACCGTGCTCTGCTATTACCGGCCACTTCAACTCCCTGTCACTCCCTGTCACTCCCTGTCACTCCCTGTCACTCCTTGTCACTCCCTGCGCGACTGAAATCTCATCTCTTCAAGAAACACGTCACGTTCCCCGCTCCCCTACCTTCCTCCTCTACTCCCACCTGATTTCTGCCTGGCTCTTATTTCTTTACCTAGCACTTCTCTTTTATACATAAATATTCTATAGAAACAGGAACATTTGTTACATCTGGGTGCACTTGCACTCCTATTGGTTGCCTGTAATGTCGGCAAACTAAGAATTTAAGCTTATTCTACTATTGCACTCATTGTAAGTCACTCAAACAATGCCAGTGAAATGTCAAAATGTAAATCTAAATGAGATGAGTTGAGGACAGTGAGAGGAATATACAGAAAGGGACACAGAGGCAGACAGACAGACAGAAAGAGAGACACACTGGGACAGACGGGGACAAAAAGACGGATATAACAAAGAGTGTGTGTGAAGTCGTCCTGTGCACATTGCTGACCTAGGCTACCCTTGCATGTTGATTAACTCTCACTAAGAATACTACTTCTCTCACTACTAATACTACTTCTCGTGGTTCACACTATCCTGATGAGATCACTGCCTTTCACATAGAAGTGACAGGAACATTCAACCATTTGAAACCAGACTGGCATTTGTGATCAGCACAACAAAGTTGGCCCCACCACTCACATTGCTTATTGTTTATTAATTCTATACTCAGCATGATGTTGTCCATCTCATTCTTACAATTCTATATTAACAGCAGGTCATTAAACACACAAAATCGGTTTTACATTTCAATCCTATCCACAATTCCTCTACATTTCAATTTTCAGTAAACCCATTGTATGATCACTATGCCATAAAATTTGAATACAAAAGCTTAAAATGACACTATAATTTAACTTTGGTTGAGACTGACTGAATCCCGGACCTTAGGCTAGATGTATAAGAACAAGCTTCGAACTCCATCCACTTTCTGAAAAATGCCTATCCTTGTTTTGATGAGGACACTGCCGAAGGCTTGACTAGAGCCTGCCGTGTCACATCCTCAGGGGACCGTGTGCGCCTCAAACACACCAAATTTCACACTGAATTAGCCAGACCAGCTGGTACAGGAAGATATTGATTTTCCAACAGACTTGAGAGGGGAGGAAGGAAATGTAGCATCCTGACAAGAGAGAGAGAGGAGGAGGGGGGCAGTTATGGGAGAAGAGAGAGCAGCACATGAGGGAGGAAGGACAAAAAGGCTGACTTTATCAGTCTCAGCCCTCTCAGCTTTTGTTCCTCTTATAGCATTTCCAAATGTATCACACTGCTACCCTTTCACACTTCTCCAAGTGTCTCAGTCTGTTTTGCAAAACCCTGGTCCATCCACTTTCCATGTATAACCCCTACCTTTTTTGTTATATCTCTGCCGTTTTGAAAAAAGGTCTTATCCTCTTTTAACAACATGGGGGCTTTAAGGCTAAGCATATTACCAGGCTCACTGGCAATGCAGACCATTTGGGAGAGACAATTACAGCATCCAGACGCTGTTTTGTTCTGCTGAGACAACACATTCTGTATCATTCCCTGGCCTCCCGAGAGCTCATGCATTTCCAGTAAATTAATCATATTCATCATGACACACAATATATAAGAATACCATTAACAATGTAAAAACTAGAAAGTGCACTCAGTAGAGCGCAGACCTCCACCAAGGAAGCCATCCATAAAGCATAGGTGTCAACCTATGCCTACAACAGGTCACATAGCCCTTCAGAATAAAACTTCCTTGGCAATGATCTCTTGCAATTTATGCAAGAGGCTGATTCTTCCGTGCCTTCAGCCATTTAGAGACTTGAGAAACATTTGCAGAAGTCGCTTCTTAACCCGCAAAGTATTGTGTGCACCTCTTCTCGCTGACAGGTTTTGGTATATTGCAGAGGAACCTTTATTCTGAAGGGCTACCTGACCTGTGCGTGTGGCAGCGTAGAGGCGACGTCATCAGCAAGGTAGCATTAGCTGTAGCTCCCAGCTCCCTAAAGCTGTCGTCGTCATGATACTAAGGCCAAGGATAATAGGTGACAGTTTGAGCCACGGAGCAGCCTTTTGGAAACCGAACGCTACAACACAATGCTGGTATGTAGTTTAGTGCGCCGGGGATTGGGACGCTAGTAATGGCACGTCCGTTTGGGGCTAGTGGCAACCTATACAGTTTCCCCGTATAAAATACGTTTTTATAATACCTCCTTTTGGCCAGTGGGCGTGGAAAGTTAATCAGTTCTAAGTTGGCCCATGATCAACCTTTCTACAAAGTTTCGTGCAAATCCGTTCATAACTTGAGATAACGTTATCCTGCTATGACAAACGGACGGACGGACAGACGGAAGGACAAACAGAGACGAAAACATTACCTCCCAGCCAATATTTGGTATTTGGTTTTGGCTAAAGCACTGTCAAAGAAGTAGCCTTATCATTTGGTCAGCTGGGCGACCCGGAGGTAACAGCAAAAATGAAGGAAACATCTTAGCAACTGAGCAAAGCAAACTACTGTACATTGAAAGCAGGTGGGTGCATTTTTCCTGGCACGATCCCGTCAAGGCTCGAGAGGGCAAGGCAAATGACAATTAATACAAAGCTATCTTGAGTAAATCACCCTAATCCTGTGATGAAGCATTTTATCCTAATGGGAGTGGTCTCTTCAAGCATGACATTGCTCCCATCCACAGGGCACAGAAAATGAAAATAATCTTAATTATATGCCATGGCTGTCTCCAACAACTTATGGGAGACTTTAGAGCAGCATCTGAGAAAGCGTTTCACACCCCATTAACAAAACACCAAATGACTGAATATCTCCTGGAAGCATGCTGTAATATCCTTAGAACAGAGAGCCAGAAACGTCATGTTGCCGTGTCCTTTATTTGGGCAGTTGGCTGTTACTGTTAGCTCCATAAAGGTCTGTGGTAGTGGGAGTATAGTCAGACTAGTGGTCTTACCTTGCCGTTACAGGGCTGCTGGGAGAGCTCCGCTGAGCACCAGAGGTGGGCACCCAGCTTACAGGCTTTACAACGCAGCCCCTGCTTGGAGTTCCCTGCATAGATACAGACATTTCACATCATCACACAGCCATCTTGGTAGGCCAAAGACAGGTGTCGGTCATCAAATAACAGGGGTTTGCAAACAAACAAAAACCAAAACAATGACCAATGCTTATGACAAAGCACCACAGTGGTAGGAAGTAGCCACAGTCAGGTATGAAAATTGAATGATCATCATGGCCAAAGGTATCCTGGAAGTGTTATTTATCAAAACAGCGTCATCAGAAATTGCCATTAGTTCAAACTAAACACATTTCGATACTGAACACTAAACTGAACACAGAGAAGCTCTTGTTCTATGCAAGTCTTCAGATTTCAACTTGTTAGTGCATTAAATACTGGACTCAGTACAGATCATCCTGGTAGTCACAGTAGCGACAGTAGTGGCAGTGGCATCAATAACATTTGTGATTTCACCATAGTATATAGTGAAGCTGGTAGACCAGCCTAACCATTGCAGGAAGTTCATGTGCCATCATGAGAATACTGTCTAACCATGTGACTGCCATGCTGACAGATTAATAGCGTTCTAATTTTAAACTAAACATGTTCAATTTTAAAGTATTAGTGCCTTTATACCATTGATTGAATTTGACTGAACTAAACCCGAGTTCATTTTGTAGGAGAGTGCCTATCATGCCTAACTGACTAACTCACAAGACAGTTGTCTGGTTTCTTGATTTGGACATTGAGACCAAACTGGTGAGATTCTGTTCTGAGATCTCAGAAGTTTGCGCTATGTGTGCTGTGCATGCTAGATCTTTAAGAAAAAATACCACACTATATCTCACAGGAAGCTGAAGAAAATCTCTGATGTCCCCTACCCTGGATTGGGAGGATTTGCGCTACATGATGTTGCATGACACTAGCATTAATAAAGAACTATTCATGCCTCGAGTGAGCATTAGATTGGACCATGTGACCTACCTTGGATCATGTGTTTGCATCGCTGGCAGCAGGTAGGCCTGCGGAAGACGTGCGCCTGGAAACAGTGGGTCTTGACCGGCTGCAACTGGGCCTGAGGCTTTGGCTGGGTTTTGGAGGTCAGGGACAATGAGGGACTGATGGAAGGTGAGTGTGATGACAATGAGGGGTTGGGACTGAGAGAGGGGGAAAGAGAGGGAGAGCGCTCATAGGCCAGGGGGGACTCCGAGAAGGGGGGTGGAGGTGGGGGGGGGTGGGGGTGTGGTGATGAGGGCCGTGGGAAGGCGGAATTCGCCGTTGTTGCGCTGGAAGAAGTTGTCCATACTCTTACTGCGCATGACTGACTTGAAGGACAGGGAGCGTTTCAGCCGCTGCAGCTGGAGCAAAAAGTGGAGAAGACGCTTAGCTGACTGTGCACTGAAGACTGATGTCAAATCACAAGAGGTTCCAGGAGGGTTGCATTTACTAGGAAGAGTGGAATATATCACAGAAACACCCACTCAGGGGAGCTAGAGCATGCAACACTAAGTATGAAACAATCACTCATTATTTCAGTAACCATGAAGTACAACTTGAGAATCTGAAAGACGTGCGCATATTTTCTAAGATCTGTCACTATAAAGTGAAAATATAGAGCGGGAAGCTTTTATATTTCAGCCGCAAAATGAAAGGCCTTTGAAATGAAGAAAAGTGTTCAGCTCCAAGGGGTGAGCAGTGTTTTTACAACAGCAGTCTGTTTGAGACTTCGCTCTGCCCTCCGACTGACCTTGCCCTGCCAGGCTGGCTTCTGATCTTCCATCTTCAGCTTTTTTCCCCCTTCCCTAGATCACAAATTTGCCATCCCTAGCGAATCCTGGCAAGTCAATACCCCTTAAAATTCACATTTGATTAGTTTTATTGAGCGTCCTGCAACTTCACGTTTGATGCAGTGATGCACAGCAAACACTGTGTTTATCTTTCACTCTGCCTGCCTCCGTTTCCAGCATGCTTGCCATCCAGCGCTCTTGGCCGCAATAAAGGCAAACTGCTAATGACAAAATATTATGGGGAGATGGGGGCAACGAGCTCCAATATATGGAAATAATAACTGCTGTGGACTCATACATCAAATGAATGGCCTGCGGAATGAGGTCACGGGAGTAATAGGTCCCTGAGATTTATTTATTATTTACGCAGAGATCATTAGCTGCTTATGTTGCTGCCTGGGTTATGAACATTGTTGAGAATCTGGCTCTTTATTATGACTCCAACTTACAGTTGTACCTGCTTTTGTTTAGTATTGGGAATAAAGTTGTGGCAGTGTTTGCTTGTATTTTGTTTGTAGATTCATGTTGTGTCTGTGTCTGCTTTGCTTTCATCTGTAGAACTGGCATGTGTCTGCATCTACTTTTGCTTAGTCTGTGGCATCAAGATGTGCCTGCGTTTGATCTGTGCTAGAGAAAGGCAGTAACCTAGCACACCAATATACTACTATAGCTTTTACATCACTGCCTTCATGTAGGCTTATTTGTGTGGAGGTAGCATCCACATCATGTCCATTGCACCTTTGAGAGCTCGCTAAGACGCCCATCTGCACTCCTTCGCAGAAAATCCAATCAATAATGTTGAGTAGGTTCCTCTTTTTCTCCCTTAAGCCACGGATTCACAGATGCCAATTAGTGTGAGTGATGAAAAGAGCCCTCTCTGTTGACCCATTAGTGAGTGCCTCTTGTAAATGTTTTTCTACCGGGAGCCGAGTCCATGCTCTCTTTAATGGGCTTTTTTTTGCTTGACTGGTGGCCCATTCAGTAATGGATGTTCCTCTCCATAAGATTTTTTAACATCTCTGACCTTGTTAATCTTTTCTTTGGTAAACGCCAGCATTTGCTCCAAGTCCAAAGGAAAAGGGACAATTAATTTTTAAGCATGACTTGGGTGACTGATATCATCGATAGGTTAATATACATCTCCCTCAGCTTTTACATGTGAAAGAAAAGAAAGAAAAAATATCAAACAGTGTCATCAGTAGGCCTAAGTTAGGTTCAAAAAGTATAATAACTAGTTTAATACCAAGTTTATTTCCCAAGTAGTTTAAAAGGGTCAAATAAATGCCTTTCACGCTAAATTGGCACTCACTATATTCACGAGCCAATTTTTCCTCAATTGAATTCCTATTCAAATCTGTATAGTCAGCTGACCTTCATGGATGAATGCAATAAATGAAAGCTACATGAAGAGGATGTAATATTTAAGTGGGTGGTTTAATACGGCTAATCAGTGGGTCTATTATTCAGCAGTTCTCTACTTGATCCCATGGCTATTTGGTTTTGGCTAAAGTACCGGTACTGTCAAAGAAATACTCCAGAGACACACCGGGCAAGACAGAAAATGCAGAGTGGATTTCATTGCATTGCGACCTCTGCAAAGATTTGCTGCAGCTCCAATTCCACCTATAGCTCCCTCGCCTATCAGCATGGAACTACTGAATGCACAGTCTCTCTCAAATAAAGCCCTCCTGCTGCATAATCACATATTGGACAAAAAGCTTAACATTATGTGCCTAACTGAACTGAAACTGGAAAAACATCAGCTGGGCCAGCCTGTCAGAGGACTTCTCGAACCTCTCCCCCCAGCCTTCTCATCAGTAGATGAAACCGTGTTATACCGTGGTTGCCTTTTCTCGCTCTGCTCCCTGGTTCACCCCTGAGCTGAGAAAAATGAAATCCGCTGGGCGCATACTGGAGCGGCGTCTAAGAAACTCGGGGCTCACCATCCACAAACTGGCTTTTCGTGACCACCAAAGGGCCTACTCCAATGCCCTGAAAGAGGTGCAGCAAGCAACAGCAGCAAAACTGAGGCTCTACTTGTTGGTACACCTCACCAGGTCCAGCACTCTCCCATAACCCACCTCACCATTGCAGGCAAAACCATCTCTCTCTCCTCCTCAATCACCAACCTCGGTGTCAAGTTTGATCCCTCCCTGGCCTTTAGACACCCACATCAAACATCTCTACAAGGCATCATTCTACCACCTCAAAAACATCGCCAAATTCCGTCCCACCCTAACGACGGCGAGAAGCTTGTCCACGCCTTTGTCTCCTCAAGGCAGGACTACTGCAACGCACTATTCATCGGGATCCCTGGCAAGAACCTCCAGAAGCTCCAGTACATTCAGAACAGTGCTTTCTGCTCAACTGCCCCCCGCCTTTGGAATGCCCTCCCTTACCATCTGAGGGCATCACAGACTCTGGGCACCTACCTATACAAGAATGCTTTTTGTTAGAAGTGTCTCAGTTTTTGTTCTTGTCTTTGCTTGTTTGTTTTGCTTATGCCCCCTGGTAGCACCGGTATGTCTTTCCATTGTGTTTGTCCACATCTCTGTTTTTATTCATTTTAATGCACTCATGTAGCACTTTGAGATTGTCTCTACAATGAAAAGCGCTTTATAAATTAAGTGTATTATTAAACGGTGTCAAAGCATTTCTAAAAATGTAGAAGTGCTAGCTGTGGCAGCCTGGCAACTCCCCTGGGCACGTTCACATTTTAGCATCAGCCCAAGCTGAAGCATCTGACTCTGCATTGTTTAGCACTCAGGACCTGCAAGTGTTTGACTGATAACTTTGTTAAGAAAAGCATGATCTGAACATAGTTATGATTAGTATTATTGTCAATATATATGTGTGGTTTTGTGTTCCAATTCTGTATGTGTACACAAGTCTGTGAGACTGATGTGTGAATTGCTTTATTTGTGTTGCTGTGCAAGTGCAGATGTTGGTGTGAAACAGTGTGAGTGTGTAACTATTCATAAATATGAACAAGGCAAACGGCTTGACTGTGCTCACTAATATCCCATAACATCCTCCCCTGAAAACAGAATGGGACCAAAAGCAGATTCTAAGGAATACAAACCTCTATAAATCTCTGCAGTACTCTCCTGTCTCTCCATCGGGTTTTGAAGAGGCTATTTATGGCTCACAATACCAGAGACCTGTCACTCTCTGAACTACTGACAGCAATTAGCTTAGCACAGCGTGAGTAGATCTGTAGATTGTGGTTTGAGACATGGAGGAAGAGGATGAGGGAAGGAATAAACGTGCCAGGACAGTCGAAGAGAGCGAGCGAGGAAAAGAGAGTAAAAATAACAAGCAAGAAAAGAGAGGAAAGAAACAGGAGAAAAAAAAGAGAAAAAGAAAGATAGTGAGAGAGAGTGAGCAAGACAAATGGACTGAAAATACCACTCCCCCCCTTTGAAAGCCCAACAATGCAGCGAGTCCTTTATTTCTCTCCCCTCTGACAGACAGACAGGTGAGAGACAGAACAGATGTCCTGGCCTTGTTATTTCACTGTTTGAAGATGAGTACAGAGTGCAGAGATGTTTGGTGGAGGTTTCTATAAATAGGCTGTTGTGAGGAATGCATGGATAAATTAATGATTAAAGAGGGGGGGGGGTTCACACAAGATGCCTGTGTAAAGTCAACCTGCTGCCACTACAACGCAGTTTCATCTCCCATGTTTTTGCCACCAAATACATTCTATATTAGTTAACTATATTGTGAAACAGTTTGGGAGCTGTTTCATCTCATGTTTTACGGACATGGTTTTTAGATTGTTTCACTGTTGTCATGTGAAAACCTCATGTTTTAACTTTACTTGAAGGATTACAAGGTTCTCTATGGGTTGAAACATTTCTATGAGCCTTGGGCTTATAAAACCTTTTCAAAACCTCATTGGATAAACTAAAAAAATGCATGGTGGTCAAGCTAAACAGAAGGCTCTTAGCTGTTTTACTACGTTTCTGAAAAGTTGACATTTTGGAGATTTTCACCCAACAGCGAAAACATGCAATCAACTACTACTTTCAAACACCTGCTTGCATGATGCCTGCTAGAGTGTGCGTCGAAAGAAGCGTGCTTTTCCAAATCCAGCCGTTTAAAAGGCTTATCTGCATAAGGAGCTTTTGCAATTAGCATGAGGTGACTGCCACATTGGCTCTTTGATGTTCTCACAATGCTGAAAGCACAACACTCATTGGTGTGCTCATAACAAGTTAATTATCTTTCGATGACATTGTGACCCAGTGGGGTTGCTTTAACACACACACACACACACACACACACACACACACACACACACACACACACACACTGACCAGACAAAATAAATTGGAATTCCAAAGCAGTGTGTTTTGAAAGGTGTGCACATTTGTTTTTTTGAATATGAGCTGCCCTATCATTTTAATGTATTTCAGTCAACACAACACATGACTGATTAAATGTCATTAAAGGTTTGAAATAGCCATGTTTGGAATGTGTGTGTGCTGGACAGAGTACAGTATGGGCTAGACCACACGGACAATATGATTAGAGTCTAACAACTATTGTCTATCTCTAGGTCTGGTGTACACAATGGGAAAAGTGACTCCCTGCTACAAGCCTATTTGTCTGTCTGTCTTTTTAAATGCAGTTTATCTAAGTAAGTCAATCAGTCAATACTGTAAGTCAGCAAGCTTGCGTCACTATTGGTTTGCATGTCTTTCTCTCCATAATAGACAGTACCACAAAAAAGCAACATCTTCAGAGGCCTTCATGGGTTAGTTCAAGTAAAAAAGTGAAAACCAAAATTGAGTTGCAGGGTTTTCATGTGACAACGACAATATCTTTGCATCGCCATATAGTTTGCTCAGTATACCTCTTTATGTTGACTTGTAAGAAGTGGGTTTAGAAATGCTTTAGATAAATGAGGTTCTACTGTAAAAGGAGAAATACATTCACGCAACAAATTGATTATTCCTTTCATAAAATTACGGTAATACACCATTGTATTACAAAAGTAGGAAAGTGCAAATGTTCAAGAAATATTGTATTTTTTGATCAGTAATAATTAAATGTTAGTGGCTTTGAAAGTGACTCAGCCAATCAGAACTGTCCAGAACTATCTGCTTTATGGTTTTATTCTTTTCACTCCATGAGCGACATTACCACAACAGCTTCCCCTTTGGAGTGGAAATGACACCAGAAGTCCATTGTCACTGAAGGAGCACTGTAAGGTCAGTACTGTTAGAAAAACAAAGTCCGCACTTTTCCCCAACAGACTCTGCCCTCGCCCAGACACCGCATATAGGACTCTGCTGGCTCAGCACAATTTTGGAACTCAATCAAGGACACTATTTGGCTTTATCATTAATCAGAGTAATGCTGGGTCAACATTGGGTGAATGAGCAAAACAGTGAAACTGTAAAAACGAAATTGCGAGTTCAATAGTTTGCTTTCTTTCATGGGTGGGAATAAGACAGCGTTGCTCTTTTTCTAATTTTCTTTGTGCGCTCTCTCTCTGTCCCTCTCAGTCTCTGTCTCTCTCCCTCTATCTGTTTCTCTATGCAGACTAGAGTTTGATTAAAAGGTCAGCAGTAAAAGGCAATCAGTCTGGCAAGGGAAACACGCACGCACGCCGTTTAAATAAACGTTTTGTCGGGGCTGTACGTGCCCCTGGTCTTACACCATGCTCTGACAAATGAGACGCATGTATGTCTGTTTACTTTCACTCCTCTCCTCTTCGCTGCTCTTGCATTTTCTTCTTTTCTCTCTCCCTGTCTCTCCCGGTCTCTCTCGGCATGGCCTCAGGCTGGCTAACCACCCTATCCTTAATCACCCTTATCCTCGCAAACCCTCAGGCAACCATCACCAGCCAGTCACTCTCTTCAGAAAGACAAGCAGAGAGCTAGAGAGAACCAAGACAAAGCAAGAGGAGCAGGATGCATGGGAGGAGAGAGAAAGACAGAGAGGAGAGGTACAG
>OMLI01030029.1:0-10671 GCA_900302605.1 Rondeletia loricata | reverse complement strand
CTTGGCTGGACTGACTGATGAGGCCCGTTTGCGCGCGTTCTCCCTGCGCCGCCGACGCACTTTAGTAGATGAAACAGGGGACGAGGGGAGCGAGAGCTCTGAGCGTAGGGGGTCGGACGAGTACACACAAGGTGAGCACTGATGGGGAGAGGGATGATGGGAAGCGGGGATGACGGGAAGGGATAAGGTGTGTAAATGGAGAGGAGCAAAGGTGCAGGGGGCGAATGCGCATGAGTGCACACGAGTATAGTGTGGGATCAAAGGAAGGACAAGAAAAGAAAAGCTAATTAGTAAAGCGCACATGAGACGAGAAGCACTTAGGGCTAGTCTACTGCAGTAAGCTGAAAGCATCTGGGATATTATTCTCAACAGCAATATAGTCCATTAAGGAAGAAAAAAAGAAAAGAAAAGGAAAGTATCTTCTCAAAAGGACTTGCAAGACAAGTCACACAGCAGCTACTGAGAAAAACATTTACCATTCCCTCTCAGTGTGTCAACAATCAAGGTGGCATGTTTGTAAAAATTACAAGTTCTCTGAACCAAAATGCAAAAAATAACATCATCCAAGCCTCTGAAAGGTTATTTTATCCAATTCAAACACAGCAGTTGTGACTGTGCTGAATGTGTTGGTAGACAGCGGTTTACCTTTGTGTCGTGTCTGAACGGGGCGGAGGGGACGGGTTCTGACATCCCTTCAGCGTTGACCTGGGCGTCCTCCTGCTCTGCCTTCTCTTCCTCTGCCTTCTTCTCTGGCGTTACTGTGGTGATAAGGTCTCTCTTGGAAATGGCTTTAGCTGGCCCGTCAGCAGCGCTGTCCTTCATGAGGGTCTCATGGTTCTCCATGATGGGGGCTGGAGGACCAAGAGACAAAAGGCAGATGCAATGTACTGGAATCAGTGTCAATTTATTTAGACTCAGGCATTCATAGAGAACAAAATGGCCCGTGTTCAATACCTAACAAGAATTTTTTTGGTAAAATGCTATAAAAACATTTTGCTTTTCATTTTTGTGGACAAAAGGATTTGATTTTGAATAGCTACTGCACATTGCCATTATGATACCCATTGTGGCCATGTCGCTGCAGATATGAATAAATGTGTCAGAATTTTCAGCTTTTCCAGCTTTCAGGTGGAAAACACATTTTTCTTCCTTTGAGAAGAAATTACTTATTCAAGAGAACAATAAGCTAATTTACACCTCTAAGAAGGGATTTTGCCATAATTTCTACCGGTGACTTACTGCAGTGAGCACGTTTTCCCACCAACTCAGAAAAGACAATCAAAACAAAGTAAAATTAGCAGAGCATTTCCAATACTGTATGTATCTGTTAGCACAGGTGGGCTGCTTAGTTTGATTTGTTTTATTCACATTTGTACAATGAAGAATTTATGCAGGTGACATTAAGGGGCTTATAAAAATATCTCACCTCAAAATAAACTGGACAATAGAAATTAAATGAAAACACGTGCATGACAGCGTTTCAATTTAGATGGCATTTGTGGCCATTCATCAAAACATAGGACAGTTCCTTACCTCCGTCTAAGCTGCGGGACATGTTGTAGCGTTTGCTGGAAGAGCGTTCGAATAAGGGAGCGGGTCTGATGATCTGAGAGCTGGCCCTGCGGGTCTGAGCCTGTGTTCTGCCGCTGTAGCGAAACTTGGAGCCTAGGCCCAGGAACTTCTTCGGGGGTGCCTCGGGGGATACGAGCCTGCCACGGTTACAAGCGCTCACATTAACAAACCAGGAATAAAACACAGATTTCAGGTGTGCTACTAAGCTTCTCCTTATTGGAATACTCCCTGGAGAGCTATTACCGTTGGGCTGGCTGCTTGAAATAACCCAAGGGGGATCGTTTTTTGCTTAAAGCTGCACTAGGCAACTTTGCGACACTTCTCTATTGCAGTCCCATTTTGTGATATAGGCTGACAAGTCGGGTGTATTTTTAGAGAAAAACTCGTCCCTAGTGCAGCTGGAACAGCTGTTTCATATAAGTATTTCTTACTTACCTGAAGAAGGTATGGTGCTCGACGCAGACCTTCCAGAGCCTCTTGGCGGCGCGATGATTTGGAAGCTTGAAACCGATTGTGCTTTCAAACTGCTCAAACTGCAAGGCAGGCGAAAACAAGTCACATCCACGACAAAAATCACAATCTCACATCTTCTACTCATCATTTCCTTCATGAATAGAAATTCTGATCATGTTTATCTATTTATTTTTAACCACATCTCTTTTGAATGTGTTTTCTAATTTTACCTCCTATATTAGACTAGTCCTTGCTTTTATGGCCTTTTGTAAAGCACTTTGTAAACTCAGCTTTTTGATAAGTGTAAATCAAGTTTGTAATTATTACGATTTATGTATATCTCGTTTTTGTTCACCTCGCCGGGCCGTATTTTGATATAGAAGTTGTTCCTCTTGTAGGAGATCTTGAGGACTTTGGGCCAGGCGAACCTGTTGATCCGCAACCTGTCTCTGTAGATGAGGAGGCCACTGGCGCAAACCCCCAACATAATCTCCACACCCTCAGAGTCCTGGGGAAGACACAAGAATGGATGTAAAATACAAAAAATTTGAAAATGAAACCCCTTTATACTGGGTCAATTCAGTACAGTAAAAAAAAAAGTAAAAAAAGAAGCCACTGACCACAACAATGCTCTTCTTTTTCCGTTCTGCAAACGATACACTCCTATTCTATAAACTCTACAGCATATATGGGGGATTTATAGTAGCCAGAGCACAGCAGGATAAAGTAGACGTAAACAGCACCAGGTTTGTGATAGAAACAGGGTAAAGCAGGCAGGTGGAGAGTGGAGTCAGGCATTTGGTATTCTAATCTTCTCTAAGCAGGTTGTGAGGGGTGACCATGAATAATGACTCAAGGGGCATTGAGTGGCAAATGCAACAATTAAGTCTCGGGATATGGATGAAGCACAAAATGAGGTTGCAGAGTTCACAAGGTTCTTTATTGCACAAAGAATAAGATGAGCGAGTGAAACCAACGATGACTTTTTGAGAGGGAAGCGTTGATCCAAAGCAGGAACCAGTCTGAAATAACAGTGGAGTACAGTGCGTGTTGCAAAGCACAACTCGCACTTAGTATCTAAAACCATGCACGAGGAGAAACCACACCAACACACACACACACACACACACACACACGCACGCACGCACGCACACACTCACTCAGGTAAACACATGGAATGCAGCCTCTTACCTCTCCCTCAGCTGGAGCAAAGCACTCAATGAGACTCCCTACCAACTAGGCATTTAATGAGAGGAGAGAAGACAAAAGAGGAATGCTGGTCTGATATATTCGCCATTACTACTGCTTGTACAGTATATCAAAACTATGACACTTGCATATCCAACACTGAGCATCGACGTCTACTCGGTTCGATCGAGGTTGCGTCTTGAAATCCTCATCTCCTTCATTCTGACCTAGATCTATGAAGGCAATATCCTCTTTAGCGCTCACATCTAGATCCACTTTTACTTTCAAAGCGCTTTTGATAACAGATTCATATCAAGAGTGATTATTGTAATTTGCCTTGATGACAACAGCATTCCTGCAGTGGTAATTCAGCTCTCTTTCCCCCTCTCTCTCTCTCTCTCTCTCTCTGCTGCCTGCGTTCTAGTGACGCGTTTGATCCCATCTGGCAGGCGGATTAGAAACAACAAGAGAATCATTGAAGTCAAGCTGGGCTCCAGACCCCCGCCCCCCTCCACCTCATCCCCAATCCACAGAGGCAGCAATGACACAATGTCAGTCAATCAGCGGCGCAGCAGCGGCATGTTAATCTGTGGCAGCGGTGATGTTTCTGAAGCAGCGGTGTTGTGGTGCTGGTGGCAAGCGTCATTGCCGTATGTGTGAAATGGGAGTGAAATGCGTTAGTTTTGTGGTCTTGCATGTGCAGAATACAAAAGTCAACATGTCACTTGCAGATTTGTTGATGCATTTTGGAGACGACCGTCATCACTGGAGACATGGGTGGCATTCTAGTATACGGTTTAATTGGTAAAATCACTTCTTATGTTTTCTTATTTGTGAAAGAAGGTATCAACTGCAAGGGAGAGCAAGTGATGTTTACAAAGTTGATAACAGAAACTTGAGGATGTCTCCAGCTGCGACGACTGCCTCCACTTTTCAATTCCATTTTGCCAAGTGGTGTATGGACTTTCATGACTTATACTGATTAGTAATCCCTTAGAAATCCTTCAGAGAGACACAATAAATCTGTTAGCAAATACTAAATTCTGAGTTAAAAGGTTATAGGATCTTCGTACTTTGGCATGGTGGAGGTCCACGCCGTACATGGACAGCTTCTTGGCATTTTCCAGGAAGTGCATCTCTGCTTCGGCTGGTGTCATCCCTCTGACAGAACAGGACATAACAGATCAGACACATTGGTTCAACAGGTACAGGGATAGCAGAGAATGTGTTGATCCTCTTTAAGCAATGTGGATATGCAACACTGGTGCAATGGCATTGATTCCAACAAGATCTAAAACAGGGATAATTCATAATCTCATTGCATAAAAGCATCTGCAAATGGGTACATTTTTTGTTTTAATGTATTTGTAGTTTTTATGGTGGCTTTTAAACAAAGGCACCTCATAGTATCATGAGTGCATCCATTTTTAGCATAGGTGGAGAAAATGGAACCCCTAATCCTGGCAGTCCTGGTGCCATGCTCCACCCAGTGAGCTACACTGAACCGCATCAAATTACATACAAATCAATATAATACAGGGAGACTGGGAGCCTCAGACAAAGGACTACAGCCAGCTAGATCCATTATAGGACAATACATATTCAATGTCTGTAGAGATGTTGGGTTTTTGGAACAGAGTAGAGAGAGAATTGAGGTCTTAGGGTTGACTTGTCGCTTGTTAGATGAGTGATTATTCAAGGCTATAAACATTCACCCAGGTATGAAGTTGTCAGATTCAGGGTTAAACAAGAGAGTTTTACAGTAGGGCTGTACAATTGGAACAAAAAACTACAATTGCAATACAAATTTCCTAATTGCAAGAGGTTTAAAAGTTTGGTTTTCAATCAGAAGAAAATGTCTTCCAGACCCACTAAACAATGTATACTGGTGCTGTGCAGACTTCCTGGCCCACAAATCAAATTGCCTGTCCTTGTATTCAAATTTAGCAAATCCTAAGCATTAGAAGCTGTTCGCATGTATTGTAATTCATATAACAAAATTCAGAAAAAAGCATGTTGTCAGTAACATGCAGCCCTAATATTGTGGGAGAAGCAAGTTTGCAAGTTGTCTATATGGACTATTCGATTAGTCAATAAAATCCTCTGTCTATTATTCAATTAAGGATTGTATTCTTTAGTCAGGGACAGCTGTAGATATGAGGACTGACTTGTACTTCTTGTCATGTGCAGGATTATATAAAAGAGTATTAGAAATGATGCTGAGACTAACTTGTAGGTCTTGTGGAGTTCCATGACCTTCTCCTCTAGCTCTTTGGTCTGGTTGGGGGCAAAGCGCAGCTCGCTGATGTAGTCGCTGCCCAGTTCTTCTAGGTCGTAGTCTCCGAGTTCAGACTGCACCATGTAGGAGCCCAGTACCGTGTGGGTGGCAAAGGAGCAGGGCAGGCGGCCCGAAACCACATCATCTCTCAGCTGCAGGCACAGGTAGTACCTGGGAGAGAGTTGAGGGATGCAGGGAAGAGGGAGAATCAGAAAGAGCAGAGTTCCGTTTTAAATTTTTTAAATTATTATCATCAATTTAGTTTTTGTTATCGAATCCCCTTTTTTGTCTCTCATCTTAATTTTTTCCGTTCTCGTTTCTTTTGAGGTGAGATGATTTTATAAGCCCTTTGGGTTTTTCATCTAATCTCATCTGGACACTCATTTCCCCCCTCTTTTTCCTGTTTTAATCATTTTTCTGTGCCCAAATGACTATAACTCAAACGCAAAGTCCACATATAACAAGGTTTGAGAGACAGAGGTAAATTTTCAAAAGTTGTAGAAGCAAATACCTGCCAATGAATGCATAGCAATCAGCTTAAATGAGCTGCTGACTCACCTTGTAATATCCTCAGACAACTGGGAAGGGTCTGGAGGGTAAAACTTCACATTGAAAGCAAAGTTCCAGGGACCAGCTGAGACGAAACAGAACATTAAATTAGAAAAGCAGGATCTTACAATTGCATCTTCCCCATTTGGCCGTTTCAAATCAGGATAAAATACTGGTATTATTAGATTACTTACTCCTGACCTGCTTCTTCAGCTCCTTGGAAGGGTCCAGCCAATTCTGTAACAGACAACCGCAAACCAAAACCATTAATCACTGCCCAATTCCCGATCATTGTAAAAATCAATTATTAAGGAGCAGTTCCTGAAGTTGGACATCTTCACTGACCCCAGGACATAAAAACCAAGAGATTAATTAAACATGGACCCTCAGGCTTTGGAACGCCCTGTGTGAGGAGCTTAGGCATGTTACACAATGCCATCTTTTAAATTACTTCTTCAAATACACTTTTATAGACAGGCTTTTGTAAAAACCATTTCACATTCACTTATTTGCTTATTTTACTCTTCTGTAACCCTGCTTTAAATTAATGTCTAGCATTTTTTTGTCTGTAAAATGTTTAACTTTTTTAAACTTTTAACTTGTATCTCCAAAATGTCAGCTTTTCAGGAACTAAGAAAAACACACGTTTTAGGATTGAACACCATGCATTTATTACAGTAGTTTATCCTAAGGGATTTTGAAAGGGTTTAATAAACTCAATGGTCAAATTTTCTCAACCCATAGAGCGATGCAATCCTTAAATTGGAGTTAACGAGTTTACGAGGTTTTCCCATTACAGCGATATTATAGGTTTCTCCTTTACCTTCTGATTCTCTATGTCTCTGTATGTGATGCCAAAATAGTCCTTCTCCAGCAGGTTGAGGTGATCACATACTTTATCAAACAGCACTTGGCCCTTGGCTCGTTTCTGGGGGGGGGAAAACATACAAACAGCAGTTATTTAACAGGGGGTCAAAGAGCAAGAGTCATCTGACTGAGAGTCACACTGGAAGCAGGATGTATTATCGAGAAATTATATTAAAGGATTGTACCAGCAAAACTGATTTAGGCTGTTATTTTGCATAAGAAAAGGGTTGCATTCATGTACCTACACTATATTCAACATCTACAATCTACAAATGATATTTTGATCATCTCAGGCATTGCAATTTGATGATGTCATAGGATTACATTTTCCTTTATCTGGAGAGATAATGACTCAAAACTCATAAAAGAACAGAGATCAAATCTGGGGAAATCTAAGGAAGATTTCTACTTTTGCAGAATAACAACCTAAAATAAAATTTAGGTGGAATTCTTAACATATGACACACATGCTTGATCCAAAGCGCCTTACAGTACTGTAATCACAGTGCATTTCCAGCATGGGCCTCCCCAGAGAGAATCGAACCCCTAACCCTGGCAGTGTTAGTGCCATGCTCTACCAACTGAGCCACACTGGATCAATTCCTCTATAAAAAGCATCAAATAAATACACCTTCAAATTCCTCAGGCTCAAGGTTGCCCTGTGAACAACATCAGCCCTGTGAAGGCTAACACTGATTGATGGCAAGTCTCCAAGTGAGGGCCGGGTGTCACTGGCTGGCGCTCCGTCATCTCCCCCAGAGGAGGAGGTTGGGGGTTCACCGACTCATTTGGCCGGCTCCCAGAGGATATTTTAAGGTCTGTGTTACCACGACACACAAGCCTCCGCTGCCCTGCCTCTCGCCATGGTACACAGTAGACACAGCCCCTGGCGTCTGGCTCTGCCGTGCCACTGTGACCACTTGTTCCACCAGCAGGACTGGTCTAGCCATAATACACACTTTCTGCAGAGTAGTGCAAACACACATTCTATGGCATGAAGACTCACATGAACACACACATTTAGCAAGTATGTAGTAGAAGAAGCAGCAGCACACTGATCTTAGACACACACACTTTTTTAACAGCGCTTATATAAAGCTGGCGGTGGCACAGTTAATCCTACTGGAACATCTCTGAGGGAATTAGCAGGATCATGTCAGACTAGCACTGCCTTGCTGTGACAGTGGCTTCTCAACTCAACACTTAACCCTAGCGTTACTGACAGAGCTTTCACAAAAAACAAACTGGTCGTGATCTGCAAAACTAGGTTTATTCTGTTTGGCCTTAAGGCTAGCGCACACTACAGGATAATTGAGCCGATTTGGGGTCCGATTCACCCCTTCCGACAATCCCGGGGGCGTTCCCGATTCGAGGCTGGTCTGACCCGATTATCTGCCCAAATGATCCTATAGTGTGAGGGGTTTACAGACATAATCGTAATGCTACCGACTGGATCGGAGTCACCCCGATCGTAATCGTAAATATCCAACATGTTTGATATTTATGATTACAATCGGTTCCAAATCCTACAGCCGACAGACATTCAAGACGATCATTTCCTGTAATGGCGCGTGTTACCAGAAATTATTTCTTGAATGTCTGTCGGCTGTAGGATTTGAAAGGAGACCGGAGAGAAAAGGCTAATGTTATGCTTTATTTATACTTCTTTGTCCTCGGGCCCAGTCATGTCAGACAGTACGTTTCAAAGTTTCAGCGCGATCGTGTCCAGTAAGTGTGGAGTAAGTACGTTTCATGTTAAATGGCCAAGCTGTGGCTGGATAAAATGTCTGTGTGCGCGCACGCATAGCCCAAATAAGGGCATAGTGCTCCGTGATACGCTCCCGCACGGCCCCAAAGACAAAAACGAAAATTCTGGCTCCGTTAGGTCACCCGGCGGGGAGCGCTTTACATGTCCTGAAAGTTTCAGCGCGATTGCACCTGAGATGGCCAAACTACAGGTGAACAAAATGATCTCTTTCTCTCTTTTATTATAGGATGCACACATAAATACACAGTGAAACCCACCAAAGTCCAACTTTCAAAGCCCAACTTCCAAGCCTTCCAAGTAGGGTTGTCATGATACCACAGTTTTATCCAATGATAATATACCAGGCCAAGTATCACAATACCAAGACATGACCACACAGCAGAATATTTATAACATTCAATGCACAATACCGGGTAACAGTAAAAGACTGATGGCACAAACTGGCAAGTTACTCAGCTCTTTTACAACATTTTATGATTATGTTTGGTAGCATTATCTGGGTAGCATTTAAATATAATGCAATCCTACTTCCAAGTGCCCAAAAAGATGACGACGCAGCCTGCACGCATTGCATTGCTTCCTCCCACTGGTGTGGTTACGTCATTGCTACTTTAGAGCTGCTCTACCGGTCACAAGGTATAGACAAAATCCATACCGTAGCGCAAATTCATACCGGTGTACTTTCTATACCGTTTATACCGTCCACCCCTACTGGTGACCCACAATGTAAAATGCAGAGGCCAGTAGAGGCTGCCAATCTTCTTGCCGATGGTCTTGTTTGTTGATGGCAAATATACTAATATCTCAAAATGCTACACGCAGCACCTTTAAAATACCCCCAGCACAACTGCTACATATAAAAAATAAATTAAAAAAATAAATCACAGAGGAAACCCTGTGCTTAAAGAATCCCGAGGTACCCGCCGCCCGTCACCTCCCCCCGTGTCTCACCTCCACAGTGAGTGTGTAGTCAGAGCCATCCAGCAGGGTGACCTTACACTGCATGTTTTTCAACTTCTTCACTCCTCTCAAAGGAGACCTGGACAGACGACTGGTGGATGACCTGTGGGATACCTGGTCCTCTTCCTGGTGCCCCTAAGAGGAAAAGAACAACTGTTAGTTTGACATAATGAGCTGAATATTGAATTTATATATGTAAAGTGATAACTGTAGTCTTCTGTATGCTTTGCGCTGTCCCTCTGCACTGTATGTGAGGACTTGTTTTCCTTGGTCAACACTGTAAGCTATTCAGATGTTTCTGCAATGTCATGAAGATGAATTCCTGTACATTTATTGTACTTGGCAACAAAAAAGGGATTCTGATCAAGAATATAATACTAGCATTTAGGCTAAATGGCCTTCTGAAAAAAAAAAAAAAAGGCCAAAGTTCAACAATACTGAATGACACAAAACTACCTCCTGTACCTCTTACCCAACTGCCTCAAACTTCCCTAAATGTTTCTTTGATATTATTTAACTTAGCCCCAAAGTAGTACGTAGGACTGTTGTGATTGTATCCTCGCCTCACTGTTCTAGCTGTACAGGATTGGACCAATGCTAACAATTAGCATGTTGCCATTGGGCAGACTGTCCTCCCAGCTAGTCTTCTTTAAAATAACCGCCTAAATCCAATCAACTTGTTAAACAAACAGTTTTATTTTGTTGGTGTGTAGTATAAAGTGTACATGCTGCAATGGCATATGGAAAAGTCGACAGTTGTCCAAAACATTGTTAGTCCACCGCAGATCTACTTCCCTGTAGCATAGAACGCCGTCTGTGCTGCGCCCACAGAACTTGAATGGATAGAACGGTCATTCTCATTCAAATCAACATTTACTCGTTCCAGGATGGAAACAGTGGAAGGACCTTTCTATCCATTCAAGTTCTGTGACTACGGTGGCTCGAGAGGAACACGATTACGCTAGTGTGTGAGGGGGAGAGTTACAATTTCACAAACGCAACACAACAAACAAGAAGAAACTAGCAACAACGTCGC
>OMLI01029999.1:1899-21744 GCA_900302605.1 Rondeletia loricata | reverse complement strand
TAACACAACTAGCCTATTATATATGCCTACCTGGCCTTAGAGCTAAGAAAGCATACACTTTAAATGCAGTTTGACTACTTAGTAGGCTAAATGCAAATGCAATGCATCTTCAGGACTTGCCATTATGTTTTTTTTTTGGTCGGGCAGCAAGTGAAATGCTTTGTGATATATTGTCCTATGTTTGAGTGAAACATATGGGGGAAAATGTAGCTTTTCAGACCTGGTGCTGTTCCCCAATGTGTCTACATGAACAGCACGTGTGGCTGCTGTAACGTTAGCAGTTAACGTTACTTTTTAGCCAGCATGTTTATATTTGGACAAGCAACTTGTAATTATGCTCGACCCATTTCACTCAAACATAGGACAATATATGACCAAGCATTTCACTTACATACTTGACTAAATATTCGTTTAATTCCAATGCTTCGGCTTAACTCACCCGGAGATACGAATCACAAAATGGCGCGGCTAACTTAACAAGGTCTACTAGGAAGACTAGCTCCCAGGCTAAACCAATGTGGCTTACTAGAAAATGTACCACAGCCAAAATTGATGGAATGTCATGCATGTTGAAAGTCCGATAGCCCACCCACTAACATTTTCGTCCCGTCTCGTCTCGTCAACGAAAACAACACATACGTCTCGTTATAATTTAGTCATCAAAGAGCTATGTTTAGCTCGTCACCGTCTCGTCTTCGTCATGAAAAAAAGGTGCGTTAACTAAATCATTTCGTCATCGTCATCGTTGACGAAATTAACACTGTTGAGAACCCCTGATCTAGTGGCAACACCTAACCTAATCATAGCAGTAGATGCTCAGAATAAAAGCAATAGCAGGCTTAGGTGATTTTATAAGATAATTCAAATGTACATCACAATTGTTATATATATAATATGTAATGTATGCACCTGAAACATTAATATAATAATATTTAAAATATTTGAAAAAAGTATAAAACATTTTTTTTATATAAATTGTCTTTAACCCATCTCTGGGCTTCCAACAATATGAAACCAGTTTGATCCAATCTTAGTGATTTATGTGGTGTTGCACTTTCTGAGGAGCATTGTGATATAAATACTAGAAATCAATCAAGATTGGTCATTCAATGTGGCATGCTGCGCAGTTGTAATTTTTTTAAATATTCTTATGTACAGGAGGCATAATGTGAACAGCTGATCACTCGTAAAACTGTGGGCTTTAATGGGGTTTAAGTTCGACTACACTTTCTACTAAATTTGAGCACATGATTATCTCTCTGTTTACTATGCCGTGACTGTCTAAGCAGCCCCTGGCCACATTCCAGGTGGAGCCTTGAGAAAGAGGTCTCCTGTTTTGACTGCTTGCAGCTGTAGAGTTCAGTGAAAGAAGACCGGGAAGAATCAGGAGCGAGCTACAAGGTAACAGCTGATATAGGGCTACCTGTCTGACCAGTTGGTACTTTGCACAAAGCAGCCATAGCAATGCCTCCTCTCTTTGCTTACCCAATGTTCTTGAACGCTGACTCAGAACGGCCTACGTGTTCAGCTTTCGAATGATGTTTCTAGCTGTGCTAAATCTTCTATCACTGGCAACGAGAAGGTATCAGTGACTGATCCTATTACAGAGTGAGCTCACTTGGCTCTCACACAATCAGGGATGGAGCCATACAATCAGGCTCTGCTCTCACTACGAAGTTACAGAACAAAGCAGATATAGCAGATATCTCCTCTGTTAGCTGTCAGTGTTTATTTATGAATACAACACCACCTGACTGAACGCAGGAGAACGTTGAAGATGAATCGGCCCTCTTTTTGGTTGTGGTAAGCGCACCTATCCCATGTGATTTCTTGACTTGACCTAGTCCAAGAGTGGAAGCAATAAGCCTCTTTATCTCAGTGGATCTCAGTTTTGAGCTCATTCCAAAGGATGCTTTAAGCAGCTCACACAGAGTTCAGCCTATGCCTTTATCTTTTGTTTGTCAATGGGAGACATCAGTGGAGTGCGCCGAAATGCACAAGGCCTAGAACTTTACGCAATCCCTTGCAGATAATTTACGCAATGTTACCAGAAACAGTGTTTGTTTTTTCCTTGTGATGTGGCAAGGGTTAAAGGTAGTGCCGGTGCTGTATATGGCCTTCTATTGTTCTTAGTCTACAGTAAAGAGAAAATAATAAACTAGGTCAATACTTTAAACAGGGATTTCCTCTCTGGGCTGCACAACTGTCTGACTGATAAAACAGCGAGCTATCCCAGGCTGGGGCCCAAACTGTCATGTTTCCCACACTCCCCTACACTACAGGGTCTCCATCCCAACTGTTTGTATTCGTGTTTGGATAAGCATCTTTTCCGTAAGCGAGCAGACCCCTCGCAGCTTTCCCCTCTGCCCCAGCCCCATTCATGGCTCATATCAGTACGCAAACCAAGGTTGAACTGATCACATCGCTGATGTCAGAAATATCCAGAGGTGATCATGTCAGCGCAGAGTGAGAGTTCTTTAATGTTGTGTTGGGCTCCCCTCTTTCAAAGTATTGCAGGAACTAGGTTATATCTCGAATAAGGTCATGATTGGGATAATGTGTTTATATGCAACTTCTCACTCCAATCACAAATATCACTGTATACATGAATTAACAGAATATTATAAATATTGCCATAGAAACAGAACTAAACAGAGTGCAAAAATATCCCTTAACTAAACATTCTGGGGATGCGTGGATGTAGATAACCAGTATTTGGAAGAGCATAGGTCTAGTATTTTAGTTTAGCTAGTTCAGTAAGTCTGTCCTCAGACAATTCATATTAGAGATGCCCTCCAAATGGGTAAAACTTATTTTGGTAACATACATAAGAATGCCCGTTGATCTTGGTGATAATATGAAAAATAGTTAATATACATGTTTCATAGAAATATATCATCCTACCTGTTTTCAATGCTATTTCATGTATATAATCAGGTACTGTATGTTAATTTAAAACTTGCTCACTCACTTATACAATTAATCAAGTTTAACTTCAAGAGTTAATATCAGCAAAATGAAAGTAGATATAAAAAATCAGCAAACAGCTTTTAAAGAGCTTGGTCCGTAGATGCTACTGACCGATTATGGTGGTAATCGGTCAAAGGAGGCAGAAAATCTATCTAGGTGGACTTTGATGGTAAAATTTGTAGATCTGGATCAGATACATATGTGTACCAAGTTTCATGACAATCGGACAAACGTGTGAGAGATACAGCCCTTTAAAGTTTTTATTTGTTATCTTTAATTATAGCGCCCCCATCTTGCCTTTCAGTTGCCCTAACTAAAGGCCATAGCTAGCTAGTTGATCTCTCTCTCTCGCTCTCTCTCGCTCTCTCTCTCTCTCTGTGTGTGTGTGAATGCCAGTCTGCCTCTGAAGCGGTGCCTGCGGAATGTAAACAAATGGCATGGCGAGCGGGGTCAGCCACCTAATGAGGGCCACAGAGGAACGTGGAAGAATGAGTCGCTGAGAGGAAAGGGGGCTCAGATAGGGAGAAAGTTCAGAGGTGAAGATGGCATAGGAGGAAATCTTCCAACAGCTTGAGGTTTACATCTCAGGACAGAGAAATAATCAGAACCTCTCTACGACAGGCAGTCGTAGTTTCTTTAGAGCAGGTCGTATACATATTTGTGTCAGGTTCTTGCGGATTAGTAGTGGCATGAAAAGTAAAGGAACGCGTTTTAGCTCTCTCATGACTTTGACCTATTACTTTTGTGCAGTCAGAGGAAGGGGTTATTGGAGATTAACTTGCATTGAGCATAATGCATGTCTTTTCATTGTGTAGAAAAGTGATTTGTGAATGCTGATGCTGTCTGTATAGCATTCATATGTCACATTTTTAATCAAGGTTTTAGGCCTCAAAGCTATTCATGGCTTTCTTCAAGGAGGATTTGATCAAAAATAGTGTCTTAGACCATGTCTCAGCTAGCCTATTCCTAAACTGCATAGTTTAGGAGGTCATGAGCATGACTGGATCACATGAAAGGCAGACAGGAGTTAAAGAACACATAAGAGGTTGACTTAGACATAAGCAGATATTGGCTGAACAGGATTTAGTAAACTGCTTACCATTTACATGTGTTTTCTGTGAATAATTTGTATACACTTTCCTCTGTGTATTCAGTGTGATATGTTATTTTCTGTCTAGGCTCTTTTTATGAATTTCTTGGATATTTTTTATTTCTAAAGAGGCTCTGATAATGAGTGTTTTTCCCTATTTATAAATGGTATTATTTCCGATAAATGACTTGCTATTACTTAGAATAGCATTCCAATGTTGCCAAATTTAGACCTTGTTTTTGTGTCGCATCCCAATTCTGTCCAAGTGTTAATTAGTGTTAGTGGGCTGTACAGTGGGTCAGGAGGCATAGTTATCAGGAAACTAATCTTTTGCTTTTGTCAGCTATATTTTAGTACAACTCCCTGCCTGGCAAACTCACACGTCCATAATTAAACATGTGCTGGAGTGTTTCCTGTAGTGGACGAAGCTGCCCTGTAGAGCCTGATGTCCGGTGGAAGGGGACGTTGCTGCCTCTGGGTTTGTGCCAAGTGCCAAGGCTCTCACACCTTCAGTCCCCCACCCTCACACATCTCATCCACACACACACTTTCCAGACAGCAACTAATGTATTTACCCATCCCAGGCCTTCCAGTGTGAGTCGAGCAGTAAGGGCGGGGGAGGGTGGATGGGGGGGGGTGTCACTAGCTGAGGATCAGCCAACCTTCCTCACGCTCTGCACGTAGCAAGACCATTAAAATACTGCTTCCTCTGGAGGGAGGCCAGGAGTCAAAGTTTACATCAGTTCACTCACGCTCTTCTGCTCCAGCCCCACCCCTCCCCGTTCTTTGTCTGTGCCTCGCTCTTTCTCTCTCCCACTCTTTCTCTCTTGCACACACACACAAAACAGCTAACTGTTTTGCGAGTCTTACTGACAGGAAGCCCTTTGTCAGTTGGCATGCCCCTCACCTGGCTTGAACCCCTGGAGTGCCAGGCAGCCCCTCCTTGTGCGGGCCACCTTTTTTGGGGGGTGGGGGGTGGGGTAGGTTAGGTTATCAGCCAGCGTCACTGGAGCAGGCAGGACTCACACCCCAACTGGATGTAGGTGCTTTGTAGTCGGCATTGAAGGCACTGATACTGTGCATTCCGGTGGTAACCTGCATTTCTGGAAAGATGCAAGCAAAATGTGGATTGACGCAAGCAACTACGGTCAAATACGCAGGGAAAAAAGATTTAGACAGATGTGTGATGTGCATGATTTTGTTCCTCCCACTGATCGTCACAGTACTTGTGAAGATTATGCATGCACGGTGGATTCATGTAAATGTCTTGGAATACAATTATAGAATGGAGCACTTAGAGAAAGTATATAGTACAATAACATTAACCTTCACAAAAGGATTATGAGGTGTGAAGTATACATGTGAACAGTCCAGGTTATATAGAACTGTCTTAATTCAATGAGCTTATTCAGCTCCTTGCAGGCAAAATATTTTGAAATATAATGTAGCCTATCATTTGTCTTCGGACAGGATAGCTTTTCGAAAATCAACCAGAGAAAGTCTGACATTATTTCACTTGCCACGGGACCATGTGAAGGAGTTTAGTTTGCTGTGAGTGTTTATAATAATGTTGCTATGTTGATCCAAGTGTGTGGAAGAATGTGGTGGAACTCGCCCTTTGGTTTTCGTATCACTGCTTAGACACAATGTATGGGGGTTGAACCTGCCCTCTGCGTTTGTGCACGTTCAGGAACATTCTGGCACTTGTACTCCTCAGCTCGGCTCATCTCATCTGCCTCCTAGGGCTTCAAGTCCGAGAACCATGACTGTTGCGTAGTCTCCCAGAAGTGCTGGTCTCCATCACCTATGCTCATGTGACTCATACTGGTCTGATATGCTGTGTCCGGTCTGATATGATAGAGAGTTAAAGAAAAACATTTGGCCAGTGTAAGAACAGATAAAAAGTGGTTTAAGATGATGATGGAGACTGATGGATTTTTTGTTCTTTCAAAGTTGCATTAAGTGTTCACTGGAAGTCTTATTTCTGGCGAGCAGGAAAGAGAAGGGTATCTGTCACAGTGCTCCTGGCAGACTGCGTGAGTCCCCATTTGTGTCTTATTCCTGAGGGCCTTTGTGTGCTGTTTGAGTGTGACCGCCCGCTGTTTACACCAAGAAGTTTACGAGAACTCATAGGGGTTCCTGCCAACACCCAAGCAGATCATGCGCAAGTCGTATTAGAGCAGGAAATGGCAAGGGGAAGTTGACACGCAGCACGATATCTCCGGTTTATTTTCCCGCTGGTTTAAAGTTTATAATGTGGCGGCTGGTTTAAATGAGCCTGCATGCTACTGCTTGCACCACCTTTGGCGCAGGTGGGCCAAGGGCAATACAATCTGGCTATGCCAAGGCAGTCTGCTGCATCCACCTGATGTGTCAACAAAGGCAAACTCAGCCACTTCTCCTGCACTTGTTCTGACTCTCTGACTCCCTCTGTTTGACTGGCACTTATGTTTGCACCTACACACTCAAACACACTTCTAATGCTACCCTGACTGTTCTACATCATGCAATACTTTTGTTGTCTCATTTAATGACGTTCATATGAGATCTAAACATGGCTTATAATCATGCTTTGCTATCTTTTCAATTCTTTCCTCTTCTGTCTTCAGGCAATGGTGGCGTGTTACCCAGGAAACGGGACAGGATACGTACGCCATGTGGATAACCCCAATGGTGATGGACGATGTGTCACATGCATATATTACCTTAATAAAGATTGGGATGGCAAGGTATGTGAATGGTGCGGGGGGAAATAATATTGCTCAGTACCAGATGATGATTATTCCCATTTGAACTTTCTCATTGCGTTCTATATGTCAAATTATCTTCTTTTTTTTGTTTTGTTTTTTATTTGTCGCAAATATTGATTTAATTGTGATTAGAAATGATGTTGAAATTGATATAAATTGATATCATCAGAGTAATCATCAAACAAAATTTTTTGCAAAATAGGTGTTGTGTCTGGTCTTCCTATCCCAGTCCTTGTCTCTAGGGCGGAGCCATCACCCCCCACCTTGATTTACCCCCCAATGGTACGTGTCAGTACATGCTGTTCGGCCAGTCCCCTTGCTTATCCCATTAAAATGCAGGGATCCTGCTAATCCAACCACACCAGAGTAGGGGGAAGAGCGACCCCACGCTACCAGTCCATTTAGGTGGCTCAGTGGCTAGTACTGTCGCCTCACAGCAGGGAGGTCGTGGGTTCGAATCTCCGTCCCAGTCCTTTCTGTGTGGAGTTTGCATGTTCTCCCCGTGTTCGCGTGGGTTTCCTCAGGGTGCTCCAGTTTCCTCCCACAGTCCAAAAACATGCAGGTCAGGTGAACTGAAAACTCAAAATTGCCCATAGGCCTGAGTGTGTTTGTGTGCAGTATGATATATGATGTAGTATATATATAATGTAGTATGTACAGTATATGATGTAGTATATGATATAAATGATGTTATATGGTATATAGTGATGTTTGTGGTGGTATGTAAAAGCCCTTTGACACATGCTTGTGATAAAGGGCTATATAAACATGAATGACTAGACTACCTTCCACACATCCATCATCCTCGCCCAGGAAGCAGGTTTAGTGGGCAGACAGGTGGAAGTGAATGAGATGTTACTTTATTAGGTACATATCATTCCCAGAAAATGTGCTTTTCTCCTCAGTCGTGAGGTGGGTCAGTAACACAGAACTTTATTTTCTATTTTCAGCTTTATGCCGGTATAAATTATCTGTGTAAAAACGGCTCCAAAAAGAACAAACAATGACCATAAAATTACTCCAAACAGCATAATCCAAGTCTTCTGAAGCGAAACAATTGCACTGAGAGTCCAAAAGTCCAATATTTACTTCATTATCTCCTAGATTCTCCCCACTTGGTCTACATCGCCACACAGTCACAACTATAGCAAGCCGATGCTGTCTTCAAATGCCGTTGGAAATATTGTAATTACAGGTAGAGCACGCTTGAACGACTCAAAGTGGTAAATACAAATGGGAAAGTTTAATTTTACATGATAACTAAGATGCCAAGATATGACATTCTCACTCTTTGTTGAACATTTAGGTGTCACGCATATGCAACAACTTTTAACCAATAAACTTAGTAAAATATCAGTTACAAAACTGATGCGACTATGCTTTTCTTCATTCTGCCGTGGCAGCACAAAGTAGCCGAGCTCTGTACCACTTGGTTTCTACAATAGTCAGCAAATACCCCCTTTCACACATGAATCCCGTAAAATTGAAATTACGTTGAACCTTTGCGCCGGAGTCACTGCAGTTTGAAAACATGCCGGGTGAAGACGCTTGGCACAGTGCTATGCTGCCAGTTATGCTACTCATGGAGCTTTCTTATTTCCACATCTGTCCAATTCGACATTTTTGCCAATCCTTTGTCAAAAAAGCTACAGCCTGTTGTATAGTGGTTTGTATTTCCCTCCTACATGCGGTCTTTACACGGCACAGCCGGCGGAATAAACTCATCACCTCCTTGAGAACTTTGTGATTGGCTCACACAGTTCGACGTCAGAGCGTCTTAACGTTGTGCGTTACACATACGGTCGATACAGAACTTTACCAGAAATGTTACAACGTCTTGAGCAGTGAAATTGCCGGAACTGATTTGACGGCATTTCGACACCGGCTCCTATTTACACATGACCCCTGTGCCGTTAACAGGCTGCACGTTTGAAAGGGGCGCCTGAAGGCAGCAAGACTCACTAGATCGCTGACAGCCAACAGGCCCTCAAGAAATTACGTTTCCTTAATGTTGGCTCGACTGTTAATAAAATGCATTTGTTGGATCATTGCATTTGTTTTGCATTGTTTATTGTTATTTAAATGTATTCTAGCCTATTTAAAATGTGTCCAGTAAATGTACTACTTGTCCAGAATCCTGAAATGTCTAACGGAAACCCTGATCTGGTGCTCCAAGCAACTTCCTGTCCCAGGTCTGACTTGGACCCTAATACAGACACAAGCACGCACAACACAGGCCTGACCTTAGCCACAATGTGCATTTAATGTCTTTTATAACATGTTTGTCACTTTCCTGGGTAAAATAAGATGTAGGCTACACCGTACCTTTGGTCTTTTGAGTCAAAGGTCATTGGCCAAGTGGGACAGGAACTCACCCCTTGAATATGGGGGGGGGGGCAGGATGCTGCACATCAGGAAAGAATGATAGTCTTAATAACAGAAAGCAACAACTGTAAAATGGAAGGATTGTTTTCAGTGTTTGTCTGAGGAGCTGGTGACAGGAAAAAAGACATGTAGGTACGGGAGAGATTGCGGTCCAGCCTCCCTCAGACACTCGACCTCCAGACCTGCTCAGGGAATTATCTAATTACAGGAAACTCTGTTTTGCCTGTGGAAGATAGTGCGTGGTAGAATGCAGGCTAGGCCTAATTATTTCTTCTGGCGTTGAGTGCCGCTAAACAGAGGATGGTCATTAGCTATCATCACGGGGGATTCCTAGCAGTAAGACAAGTTGAATTAATACATAGTTATTAGGGGACCTGTCATCTACTATATGTGAGCACTTTTGCCCAAGAACCACCTCTAATGGGTCATTTCTTATGATTTTTCCAACAACTCCATGGGGTAACACAATCACAGTTTTGGGAGCTGTTTTATGTATACTAAATATTTCCCTGTTTGGGATTGTAACAGTTTGCTTCAGGTGGGTCATGCCATCCTTATTTTGATCAACCAAGCTCTTACATGATCTGTATTGTTATGTTCACTCACAGGCCTTATTCAAATGAGCCATGTTCTGTTGGACATGTGAATATGTTTGCTATCTGGTCTCTGATTGGCTGTGTTTATCAGGCGTGTGGTGAGCTCTCTTTTATAGAACTTGGTTGCCTGGATACCGAGGCTCCATGAGAGGAAGAGATGGCTGAAGAGATTGTTCCAGTTATTTACCCACAGTTTTCAATGAGATGTGGAGAAATCCTTATCGAAACTGCGAAATGCGGGTTTTAGGTTTTGTATGTGTATTGCATTTAATTGCTTTCACAAAACAATAGGGCTGCACAATTAATTGTAGATAATCGTATCACAATTTTCCAAGTTTCCACAATGTGTAATTCAGCGATATTGAAGTGTTTGTTATATTTTCAATTCCCCTGAAAGTCCCTGTGTGTACATTAAGCGCTTCCATTACGTGCGACCGATCCCAACCGTTGAATGTGCAATGTGCACCATGTGACCAAAATGAAAGTTTAGATGGAGAAGCATGCAGCTCCAGTGGGAAAGAAAGAGAAACCTTGCATACACCATCTATGGAAAAACGTTGTGACGGGCAAACATAAAAGTGGAAAAGAATGGATCAGCCCAACGTTGGAGAGGGAAAACCATCTCCCGAGTCTTTAAACCAGATGACGACGACAAACAAGTGCAGATTCTGTGCAAAGTTTGCCGTAGGGTTGTAGCTGCGCCCCATAATAAAGAAGTAGTCATATTTATTATTTGAAGTTTGTAAATATGGACCACAATAAGAGTGAGACAGTCAGTGAAAACAAGACTCTAGCAGCTGCTACCTTTGAGAATGGTTGTCATTTTTGCCACAATCCTGCAGCCCTAACAAATAGTGACATGAATTTGAATCAAAACACTTTTTATATGTTGTCACACCAACGTCTCGCAACATAAGCAAGTTACAGCACATGCTTCCCATTACGGGTCCATCTGAATTGAGCAACAGCTAAGCTAAAGAAAATCTCAACCAAAATTACTCCAATAGGCCCGATTTAAAAGAAACAGAAAAGAATCACAACCATAGCTTACAATGTTTGAGCTCTTGTGAAGGAAAGCAAGCATATCCTGGGGTGAAGCGTGTTGCTCCGTGGTGGAAAACACTCAGTGGGCATGGAGGTGGCAGGAATGGCAAGATACTGTTTGGCAAGGACAAGGAGTCTCTTACAATGCTTTTTGTTCCTCTGCCACCATTGGAGTGGATTTTGGTTGAGTGAGATGCATGGCTTGTTTAAGCAAAGTGCTATGTCATTTTGCTCAGCATCCATAACAATGATATCCCCCAAAAACTGTCAATAATACAACTGCGGCGTTCAGTTACCCCTCTCATACAAACTTTACTTTCTAAAAAATGCCAGATGTCAAAAGTGAATTTCAACGTCCATTTTGGGTAAGCGACTATTCGACTACCCACATATTTGTATTGTATGTGTTGTAGGTCAGAGTGTCATTCAACACCAGTGTCATTCAGCTGATGGCTGATATAGGTCAAAGGGTCAAGGCCATCCTGTGTTTACTCTAATCCATAGGACAGCACTTGCAGGCCTGCACACAGAATGTTACAACCAACTTCGCTGTACAAGTGTACATGCATGCAAGTAATTGCCAAAAATCAATGGCACCTTCTTTGGCAATCAGAAATATTTTACTCCTGTCTTCTTTGACCCTACAGTCCTTTTATTTAGTCTTTAGTCTTATTCCACCATTGGCATTCGCCTCATTCAAAGTAGTGTAAATGTTGGGATAGCATTACTCTGATAAAGGGTGTGAACCTTTTTCCTCTGTTAGTATGCGTGTGAAGAGAGGGGCCTATCATATCGGCTATGTGAGAGTTTAACCGCCACACTTGCTGCAATCTGCTTTTTCACTCGCCAGGTCCTTTATCCAGCCAGCACACTTTTCCTGTGGGTTATTCTTCCCATCCCTCCACAGGAAAGCCGTCCCCCGCTGCTGCTTCCTATCCTGAGCTTTCCTCCTAGTCCTTGGAGCTGGACAACCCTTTTCCTTAACATTGTCAGCCTATGTTTATTATTTAACAAGCCTCACATATGCTGTATATTTGAATGGCTTCTCTATAATATATTACATAAGTAATATATGCAGTTTTTAGAGGGTACTTTTATTTCAAGGGCTTTACCATACCCTGAATGCTTACCTATTTTTTTAAATGTGGGTGACCACTATGGGAATCAAATCCCAAAACATGGTAAGCTCCGTTGCAAAGGCTTCACTTAGTGTTTGCTTCCTACAGCTTCTCCTTACCTTCCTGCTATTGCTTTGTCCTGATTTATATACACAATGAGGTTGTTTCTTCTTGTTCTGGTCTTCCAGGAACACGGTGGCCTTCTTCGAATCTTCCCAGAAGGAAAGGCCCAGTTTGCTGACATTGAGCCCAAATTTGACAGGCTGCTGCTGTTCTGGTCAGACAGACGAAACCCTCACGAGGTCCAGCCCGCCTACGCTACCAGGTCAGCATCCCACACCAGTCTGTCCACGTCACACACTCGCATGTTAAGTTCTGTTCTGTCGTGACACACTGATCTCTTCTCCTCTTTCTGACCACCTATTCTGTCTCTGCAGATATGCCATCACAGTGTGGTATTTTGACGCAGACGAGCGAGCCAGAGCTAAAGAGAAATACTTAACAGGTAGGCTTTGATGTGCAAACCAACTCATCCTGTTTCTGTTATCTCAGGCTTACAGTATGTGTTGTTTTTTTCTTCTATGCTTTTTTACACCATTTTGTGTGTTTGTTGACTTTATCCACTTCCATGTAGCGCACAATTACAACACAAGTGGGTGGCTGTTCTTTCTTTCTCCTCTGTGTGTCCAGGTGCTGGAGAAAAAGAAGTAAAGGTGGAATTCAACAAACCATCAGATCCCAGCTAGTGGGAAGTCCCCTACAAACAGCCATGAAGTGCTGTGCCCTGAGAAAGTGGCCTATATAGTGAGCGTGTGTACATGGCAGAACAGCAGACTCTGCTCTCCATACTTGTGGAGAAAGGAAAACAAATACACAGTGATTTCTATTCACTTATCAACAAACCTCGGCAACCCAGCTGACCTTGAATGTCATGATATTGTGCTGCAAGGGACTGTCCGTTTTTTCCTTTCACCTTTTTGGTGAAGAGGGCTTATGTTAAAGCTGAGATTTGTAGAAAATAACTCAAGTTCAGAAAGACTCATCATCTTTTTGCATATTGGTTTTTGCAGTTAATTCCTTAAAGGTACAGTGTCCTGCATATGCTTGATGTGTTAATGCTTTTCACATGGAATAAGCTGTTCTAAGCTATGGTCAAATGTGCTTGAGTTTTCGATAACATGAGAAGTGGTCTGAATTAAAAACACCCTTTTTCTGAAAGTACTTCTGGCTTTAGTTTGAGTTCATTTGCAGGACTTTAGAATGCTATCCATGCCGTTTGTGGTCTCGGTCTGCCTACTCCCTCTCTCCTGTCATTCACATAAACTATTTGGATTAGTCCAAAGTTACAGCTTACAGAGAAATGTCATCAATATTTAAGACCATGCTCTCTGTTAAACTGTTAAAAAATGTATCTCTCAGGCTTGTAGTCAGTTCACAATCAATATGTATGTGTGTTGCCTTGCCTGGTACCCTGTTAACAACATTTGTTGTTTCATACTGCCCTCTACAGGAGGCTTACTCAGCAGTGCACCTAGTATTGCTGGATTTTAGAGCATTGGCAAATCACATAGGATGGAGATGCAATTTTTCACACTTGTGTTAGCAGACTCAGTGTTCCCTCTCAGAAACATACTAGTGTTCTTGTCCAAAGTTGTATTTCCTCTGAAAAACAATTCTGTGCAAAAATGCAGTGTATAAACATGTTATGGGTTTATTTGGGTCTACAGAGACCAGACCTATAAGGATGGCTTATGTCAAATAAAACATTTTGATGGCCAAATGGCCATTAGTGTAGCCCTGTGTCAAAGAGAGGCCTGTCTTTTGGACAACCAATAACAAAATTACACATCGTAAAATTTCCTCTTTGCTTATCAAGTTCTTTTACCCACCATTATCAGTTGTATGGAGCATTTTCTGTGCCGTTGTAATAATTATGGCCTAGTTCAGTAATAGATTAATATTTCTTAATAGATCTGATTTAATTATTAATGTTTATTATTTAACTATTATTATAATAGATATAATTTACACTTTCTGGGCCACTATTATTAGACAACTCTTTTATTAGATGATTAGATTTATCTATTATCTATAAAAAATAATCACTGAAATAGTCTATAGTTATTACACGAGCACATAAAAACCTCCATACATTTTTGCCCCAATACCAATCTATAATTCTGTTTATTGGAAGGGGTTTTCTCGTTCAAGGCTAACTCTTTAAACATGACTAATAAGTGCATCTCACCAATGAGAACAAAATCTGTTTTCCATATTAAGAAACTTAAAGGGTAAATCACTGTGAATTTCAGGGGTAAATGTATACATTCAGAATTCACTCTGGACTTCAAAGTGAAACGGCTCTTGTCAAAGTCATCACCCAGCTCCACCCTGGAGTGGAAGTGGTCTTCAGCAGAGATGCCCTTCTGCACACCACTGTTGTACCGAAATGTTATTTGCAGAGCTGGTTCCCTCCTGTTAGCTTTAACAAGTCTTCCCATTCTCCTCTGACCCCTCTCATTTTCAGCATTTTTGGACTCGGGACTGCAGCTGCCTGGACATCCCGACAATAGGAGGAGAAATCCTGTTGAACATGTTTGATATTTACAACCCGACATCTGCAGGTGTGTGCGGATCAGAGATTCATTCAAAGAGCAGAGCCTGCCAATAGCCAATGAGAGCCCAATTTACAGTGAGGTGAGGCAGTGTTATATTAAAAGTTATTTTAATGATAATAATGTGCACCTGTTTAAGGTCCTTGAGGTTAAAAACGTTGGGAGCCTAGCTAACATGACCTTTTTTTTGATAAAGCCTACCCATCTCAGTTTACTTTGACCGTCTCTCCAGCTACGGCTTTACCCAAATTATCATTTTGTGTTTTTTCCATTCATCTGGGAAGGGACAAAAAAAAAGGTTTCAAAATTGGTTAGGATTTTAAAAGTCTTCTAGTGTGTCCCCAGCCTTAGATGACGTGTAAATCACATTTCAGGGGAGGAGTTACTGTTTGGCTCATTCTCTGTAAAGTCCTTTGAGACATGCTTGTGATAAAGGGCTATATAAATAAATGAACTTGAACTGGAAGTATGACGCTGCCCCTCGCCTGTAAAACAGCCTTGAGGGCTTAAACACCCTTTAAGCGAGTAGTATGGGAGGTGTGCCTAAAGAGAAGTGGCCACTGAGGAGAAGTTAGGCTTTCCTGCCTTCACCTAATCTATGGACAATATCTTTCCTGATATACTGATAGAATCAGCAGCACCCCAGCATAAGCTGGCAATCCTGCTAACTTACTTGCCTACACTAGTCTTATTTGTTTACAACAACTGTAACAGATTCAAAAGAACTTCCTTCTCTGCTTATGAAAGTGATACCTTGTATGTTATTGAGGGATGCAGTGAGGTAACCCAGTTCAGTTTCAATTCAGTTTGTGAGAGAGTTTACCCACCTCAATATGAATCTTTATGATCTAAATTCATGGAACATATTAGTAGGCGTAAGTATTATCACACTTTTGTAAACGAAAATAGAATATACATTTATACTATTCTGTCAATGTAATTGTTTTTAGCCGGGCATCGTGAGATCCCAGAGTCTCTACATTGGGTAAGATACTGTGCTTAGCAGCTTAAAGCCTCTATCTGTGATTGTCTACACTGTCACCCCACCACTTACTTTGTTTACATATTGACTTATTGGTTTTTATATATATATTTATTGTGACCTTTTTAGATAAGGAACGACAGCATCTGACAGCTAAGCGTGAAAACAGAGGAGTAGAATAGATCTGTGTTTTGAGTTACGGTGGGTTAAGAAAGCCAAACTGCTCAAGAACATTTGTTATAATTGAACTTTTTGGAGATCCGTGTGGAAAAGTTGCTCGAAGATGCCAACAGTCTATTCTACTGAACCTATCACTAAAATATTTGTGAGTGATACTGAAAATGAACTGATTTTGTCACAGCATATAAACTGTCTTTATTATGAATTGAATGAATCTCTCATCTATATAAACACATTTGTATGAAAGAGTACGTGTCCATATGCAATACATTACAATAATAACACAGCACATATTACATAAAATGATAAAGAAATATATTAAGCAGTATTCTCATAAACAATATAGTAGTCAGAATCAGATAGTGCTTTTGTACAAAGAGTGTGCAAATCAATTCCCCATAAGAGGACCTTCGTATATACAGGTACTGGCCATGAAAAAAGTCTGTTAACTCAGTTTTATAGACAAAATAGAATGTGTCGAGTCTGGGGTGACGTCGAGCCCCATGTGCCTCAGTCTAACATCATCAGTGAGGAGTGTGAGTGTGCAAGCCCCAGCTCAAACGGAGCCACTGGGAGCTCTAGTCAGTAAGGGCTCAGCTCCTCTGGAGGTGCAGGGAGGTGGAGAGAGTCTTCCCCTCCGATATAGTCAGTGACGCTGCTGCTTTGGCTCCCCCACTCATAACCGTCAGCAGCCAAACTGGGATGAAAAACAACAACACATCCATTAAATCCTGTTGTGAAAAGCCCTTTAACCTTTTGATTGGTCAGTATGTGTAGTGATTCCCTCCACGGTATACCCTCTACCATATTCCTATTTCCTGTACAATGTTTTGAGGATCATATCAGGGTATTGTAGTATTATTACGTGGCTTGGATGTTCTGAGGGATGATGCTCCATGCCAGGTCATCGTCGCTGTCGTAGCGCCGTGGGTTGTCAAAGAAATAAGCCCTGGAGGAGAAGACGTGACCTGGAAGCCCCGAGCCACTCTGCAGGCCAAGCCGGGCATAACCGCGTCATTAATCATCAGATATCAAGTATTTAAGAAGATATAACATGGAATATATGGGAACTGATTGCGATACAAAGCTCATAGATAGAATTTCACATAGTTTGTTTATGGCAAATAAGACGAGGTAATTCCTCAGCTCACCCTGTCTTGGTTAGGCCGCTGGACTCTGAAGAAGAAAACTACCAGAGAAGTGGGGAGCAGCTCCCATACAAACAAGATCACCCCGAAGACGATGTAGCCAGCATCGCCCAGAGTCGACCGCAAGTCTGCCTGAAAGAAAAACATACCGCACATTACACAGGACTCCAACAGCCTGGCCGTTTACCCAGCGATGTAGTGGTAAATGAAAAGGTGGGTAAACTATGACTTCCAGTCGGAAGTTATGTCCGTTTGGTACCACCTACTCTGGTGTAGGCTGTACTATGTCCACCTAAGCATGTGGGTGAACAGAGTTTAGGTGGGTATTGGTCTGAACAATCAGTCACTTTGGGAAAAGGCACATCCTTTTCACATTATTGTTCAGTAAATTTAAGACATTTGACCTTTGGCGGTTTACCTGGTCTGAAACATTGTACCAGTCGTAGTCGAAGGAGTTAATACGCTTGTTAGAGAGACCCAAGACGACCAGATTGTAGCAGGCCCTGGATGTGTACAAGAGGATGACGGTGGCTCCTATAACTGTCACCTGGCACACTGATGTCCCCTGCACAGATTTAAGCGTTTCATTGCAAAATGAGATATCACTGTATTTTTCAAGGAATGAGTCATGAGTTTCAGATAACAGTTCTTTCTCAAAATGGTTGTTGGTTGGTTACTTCATTTAAAGATGCTTTTCTTTATCTCAATACCTGTCCGTCATGCTGTTGGTGACTGCGAAACGACATCACCAAAAAACAGTGCTGTTCTTCAAGCTTACACATGCACACAGTATACTCAGTCATGCACAAGAAAGACACTGTGTTGCTAGGGAACCCTCACTATGTGCAAAGCATAAATTATGTGGAAAAGTGCATCTTCACACAAAGGTGCTATTACGCAGCGCACAATAGTGTTTGATTTCAGTTCCACAAATTACAGTTTCAAACAAAAGAGAAGCCATTTTTGTTTTGGTAATTTAAGAAAGCGTATCCACAGCCACTCTTATTTGATTTTCCACTACTTTTAAATGTTCACTGTAGTGCCACGGTGTGTTGCTTACCTTGGATTCCAGGTAAATGTTGGCCAGTGACATCTTGGCAATTTTGTAAAGGCATAGGGAGAGCGAGACAGCACACAGGACAAAGAGTGTGTCGTTGATCGCCACCCTCACTAGCACAATGGTGTGGGCTTCTGCAGACGACATCCTCACCAGCAGGGCACAGGCCAAATTCACCACCAGAAACACCAGGCTGATGAACAGGAAGAGCAGGTACAGGGGCAGCCTGGGGACCAAGTCGTGAGAATAGAGGAACTCAATGTTATTACACACTTATGCATCTTGGAAATTAGTATAGTGCACACTTCAGCTAATATCTTCATTTTTATATATTTTAGTCAATATATTTCACATACTTTTGTTCCTTCATTGTATTTGCTGCCACAATTACAGTAAAATATCATTCAATGTCTTCCATAAATTAATTACTCAACAAAACAGTAATTCTTCTGATTGGCATACAGTGAGGAGTATGAAGTTGGTTCATGCATCTTTACCATTAGAGATTTTCTAGTGATTGGTCTTACCTGTATCTCAAAAGCTCTGGTGCATATTTTGACTTTGCCTTGAAAACAACCTGTCAGGAGAAAATAAATATTGTGTCACGCAAATGCGTCATGCTATTATGCAAAGCCGTTTTCACTTCTGTATTCTGGTTCCTCAAGAGAACCAAGACATTCGTTTGAAACAGGAACCTCTCTATTAAAAATAGCTGAATTTGAAGTGTAGATACGCAGTTGCCAGACATCATGGTACCACTTTGTGCCCCACTTGTAACTTGCAACTGTTCCTTAAATCAGCACAATGGGGTTATGATAAAAATAAGCGTTAGGTAGAGGCTAAAGAAGAGTTCAGTATGATTTGCTGTTTTGATTACATAAACAAAGGGATACATACACTGCACTTTGTAGCTGATATGAATTTGAGTGTATTACACTGGTACAAACTTTTATTACAATACTGAAGCAATGCACAATATTTACCAGACAGTCTTTGGAAGGCAAACGTCTTGCTGTCAGGTGTGGTAATATTGGTGACTATAAGAGTCTTATGTTAAATGATAAACCTCGCAGAGCTTTCCCAAGTGGAACTCTCATGTGAATATGGCCCACAGTTTAGCAAAACAGGAAGTGTCATTTTGAAGATATGAGACTCAACAAGCTTTAAGTTAATTGTTCTCTCTCTAAATCATTCATGTATAATTCTATTTTATTGCTGGCAACCCACAACTGTCTTACATTTTGGCCAATGACCGCCCAATGTCAAAAGGTTTCATCCTCTGGTTCACATGAAGGTGGTCTGACTTGCTTGACAGGCACTTCTGTGTATGCTGACAAAGTGATCCCCCAATCTCTACAGATCTCTTTAGACTCAATTCTCACAATACAGGTGCAGAAGATTGACGTACTGCACACACTACATGAAACCCAGTGCCAAAAGTGCCACTATCCGAGCCCGCTCACCTGTGCAAAGTACAGGTTCATGAGACTGAGGGTGAAGAACTGCAGGCAGACAGGAAAGCAGTAGAGCAGCCAGAATGGAAAGGGGCCCAAAGTGTTGGCCGTCACGAAGTTGTTGAAGTAGAAGGAGAAGAGCACGGTGCGCAGGGCCGACCACAGCAGGCACAGGAACAGGAACACCGTCTGGTAGCTGAGGCGCTTGTGTCGGTAGCGCAGGACCAGACACAGCTGGACGTAGATGAAGACGAAGAGCAGAGAGTAGAAGACGGTGTACACCACTGTCAGCCCCAGCGTCACGAAGGGAGGCACGGCCGGGCTGAGGGTCGGGGGAGGCATGGGCTCGTCCTCCAGCTCCCTCTCCCTCACCGGGGCCTCCATGGCTATAGCGCTCCCTGGCCGGGGAGGAGAAGGACGCGACAGTGGTGAGGACCTTCTCCCGGTGGTTCGCTG
>OMLI01029986.1:1188-11475 GCA_900302605.1 Rondeletia loricata | reverse complement strand
AGGAGCAGTATTCAACATGCACATCTGACGCACAGACATCATCACCATAATAAGCTGCTAGCTCGTTTATATGTTGTATTGAATCTGAGGCGAAGAAATACTTGGGGTTAAGGGCTTGATATTTTGATGCCATTTCTCTCACATCAGCAAATCTCTCCTTGGTCTGTGTTATAAATGCTCCTACTCTGAATAACGTCGGTCATTCGCTGCTATCAGTTCTGGAATATTTGAATTTAAGCGCGCAATCTAATTGGTTATTGAAAATGCGCTGTATGAAGCGGATCACACACAGTCGTGGAATGACGGGCGCGCTTGTTGTATGGGCGGGCGTTGCCGCCGGGGCATCGGCTGGGCGGAGTTTGCTATCAAATAAAGTTATACGCCGCTCCTGGCGGCGTAATACAGGCGCCTAGAACAAGTGCGGCTGAGTTTAAAAGGCTCCTTGTATTGTTGGTCATGGGTGCACCCGCCCCACGGCCCCCATTGGAGCTCCGCTGTTGCCTTAAGGCCAGTCAGCCAAGGAAACAGACAAAGGAGTAAACCTAAAGTGGCATGGCCCAGGCCCTAGGGATGCTGAAATTAAGGAATGGGAATATCATATATTCCCATTCCTTAACACCAGCCACAAGTCCCAATTTAATTAAATTAATATATTCAATATATTAACATTGAGTTAAGTGTGGCAATGGGAAGACTAAGAGAAACAGTCGAGAATAAACTAGAACAATAGGTAAATATAATCTATTACTATGGAGAAAAGAGGCTGTATGCAGGAAAATAGAGAAGTCAGTATCAGAACTGAAGAAGTAAAGATGATAGCATTAAATTAAATGACTGAGGCAGGAAAGGAGGCAGTGGAGGAAAGCAATAGAGGAAGGCTTCAGAAAATGATAAAGGTATCAAGGTACTACAAATACACTTGAATTGTCTGACATTGAGGAGAGCAGAGAATATCAGGGACATTTTTTTGGGGAAAAGACAAAACATACAAAAATGCTTTACAACAATTGTCAAATCACTCTAACCAGGAGTTATGCAGATGTCTGAAAGTGTCAAAGCAGGAGCTTGACCACCTTGAAAAGACACACCTGGATATGGAAAGGCACTGGGATTTTGTGCTTCCCCCAGCAGTCCCACCAATTGAAAAGCCACAACACCAAATTGATGTTAGCCTGCTAAACTGGCACGGGGTGGAAAATGAGGTGAGACACGTGAGAGCATATTCGGCTGCAGCGCCTAATGGAGTCCCATACTGACTATACAAAAGTGCTCCAGATGTCCTGTGATTTGTTTTATGAGGGCTTATAAATGTGGCGTGGGAGAAGCAAGACATCCCTAGATGGTGTAAAGAAGGAGGAATTGTAATTCCAAAAGAAAGAATCATAGGCTATATATTAGGTTGAGTCCATCTGCCTCCTTTAATGCACAACGAAAGATCAGGGGCTTCATATATAAATGATGTGTATGCACAACTTTCCACACAAAGTTTAGGATTTATATAAAGCAAACTCGGAATGGGTGTACCACTGCATGTTCTCTGCAACTTGCATACGCTGAATGGTAAAGCTAATGCAAAAAACAATGCACCTGTGTTTTCCTTCCACTTAATTGGTTTTATGTTAATAGCCATTAGTAACATTATATTTAAAGTTGGAAATGCATGTGGTGCTTCAACAGCCGTGCAACATCACATCATACGTAATATGATATTTGATGTCTGTGTTTAAATTCAAAATACAATCAACCAATTTGCCTAAGGGATAAAATTGAATAAGAAAAGGATATGCCTGGCCTGTTGCCTGATGAAGTTTATTATGCAAGTCAGTATTTGAATGAATGGAATAGAAGCTGCAAACTATGGGGAACTATCTGGGGAAGGTATTCCCCAGACAGGCTTCCACCTGTCTCGGTGCGGTTAGCCCCTGCTGGCTGGTGACCGCTGCCTTCCCGCATCGATTCGAGCTAGGTGCCCTCTGCTTCCAATCTGGGCCTAGCTCTATTGACGAGCCTTTTATGTAGTGTTAATACATACAGAGACAAGGCTCTATAACGAACGTCTCCTTTCAAATCCCACAGCCGACAGACATTCAAGATATCACTTCCGGTAATGGCGTAACGTAGAACCGAACCCATAGAACACGCGCCATTACCGGAAATGATTATCTTGAATGTCTGTAGGCTGTGGGATTTGAAATGAGACTTCGGAGAGAAATCAATACATCCATGAGAGAAAAGGGTAATTTTATACTTTATTTAAGCCGCGGCTTGTGTTTTCACCCCGCCGGCCTTTGTCGAGACTCTTTGGGCGTTCTGTTGATCCCTTCGAAAACACAATGCGAACTTGCAATAATTAGTTAGGACGAGTTTTTGACTTAAACCTCAGAATCCGCGGCCGTTCATTATAGAGCCTTGTCTCTGTATTAACAATACATAAAAGCCCCTTTCTTTCTTTAATTTGATTGGTTGAAAATGTTTTATCGTTGTCCCTGCATCTAAAAAAATCAGTCTGAGCTCGAACCAAAAATATTATTAGTTATAGTTATCGTTTTGGATGTTTTATTTACCGATAACTATTTAAATATTTTTATAGTTATCATTCTAGATGTGAATGGGCATTTACAATCAGCACACTGTACAGCATACATTACCTGAACAGTAATTCCCCTTGACTTGTACTCAGAATGCAGACATTGAGAGAAATATGTAACAAAACTCTGAAATAAAGATGAAAGGAAAAGTCATAAACAAGCACACTGGAGTGCGAGTGTCATGAGGTTCTGCATGCGATTAGTTCAGGGTGTGTTTGAATGTCTGTGTAAATAACGCAGTATTTGGATGAGCCAGTACCTTGGTGGAAGAATAAAGAGTCATTAAAGGCTGTGGCCGGGAACCTGCCTCAGAGGATATATTTATGATCAGCCCTGTCCCTCTACGAACAAGAAGGGAGAGAGAAACTATCAGCAACCACACAGTCGTCCTATCTGCTCAAACATTATCCGTCTCATATTCACAGGTTAACATCTTGATGTCTATCGCAGTACCTTTCCACCATGCCTGGAAGAACCAGTCTGGTCATCTGGGTAATGAAAATATCATATTTTTTCATACAACAGTAATCATCAACAAAAGCAGTGTTGTGTGCACATACATTAGAAGCAAAGCGATGTATGCAGCTGACTAAACATATCACATACTCATAAAAACACAGTCATATATAGGCTACTCAAACAAGCAAACACAAATACCTTACCTGGGTGACAGAGAGCATGTTACAGTTGATAATCTGAGTGATTATCTAGAGTCAGAATCAACACACAAGGGAACCAGTATGTGAGTGAAAAAATCTACATACAAGCTGGAAAGGCAAATGACTTCTTCTAACAGTCTGATTCAGTAAAAACATGCAGTTGGAGTGGTGTTTCTACAAATTCAACCTGTTTGTGGCAATCCAATACATTGCCACAAGCAAATGCCATTTAAAATGCAATACATATAGACCAGTGTTAAAAGTGCACTGAATCCTACCTGTTCAGAATTTGGTATATCCAGGAAATATGCAAACTTTTCATAACAGGTCATTCCTACGTTGTTAACTGTGTGTGGGTTACAAAAAGACAAATAAGAACCCATGTTAATAGTCATCTTTCTTAAGTCAGTCTTTAAATGATGAATCTATTCCTTTTCCCCTTACTCTTCCTCTCTCATATTTCACATTTCACAATGCTTCATTCTGACTAACTTTCCAGCGCTTTTCTTCTGCCCTATGATTGATTGTCCTATTATATACCTAGGATTCCAATTTTCAGGCCCCGTAGTTCCTCAGCTATAGCAGGGTAGATACTGTGGCCGTCTGTGAAGTCTGTCTGGATGGTACGGGCTTTTCGTCCATACTGAGCCTCTGAAGGAGACAAAACATGTAGTGTATTGTGTCTGTTCTAGAGTTGCACATGATGAGGAAACAAGAATATCATGCCTCAACTGTTTCAATTTTACTCACCAATCTCTTTGGCAACCATATGAAGTTTATCATTGGATCTGCTTATCAAAACAAGATCCAGGCCTCTTCGGGCCAGCTGGAACGGGTCATAGAGAGACAGCTTTGATCACTCTCTGGATCAAGAATAACTATCTGCATGGTTAAAATTAAAGGTGCAAACTTACAGCATAACAAACGTGTACAAGCTGTGGCTTTGGTACTTTGGCACTTTTAGAACAAAAATTCATATTTAGGAGGAGAGTAGTTTAATTTGTCATTTTACTAGAAAGAGATTACAGGCTCACCTCATTGGCATACGCTTTACCAATCCCAGATGTGGCACCTGTGACAACTGCACAAAGGAGATAGTACAGGGACATTACAGGGATCATTTTCACATTCATTTTAGCATTAGCATTAAGCTTAAGTTATTTCTGTTTCATCCAAGTGGTTATCCAGTCATAACATAAGCTTACAGCCTCTCTGAGTTAGTCTACTATCTGAGTACAGTTTTTCTCAACTGTTTGTTTACACATCAACACTGGACCTTGAGACACAATGACCAAAACCCTTAAACCAATTCTGCAAAAATACAAGCACATTTTCTGCTTTTCACTCACACTGCAATTCTAAATCCCACTTTTTGCAAAACACTACACACAATTCTGTACATTTGGCACAATCTTCCTAATGAAAAAACATGTTCCCATGGAAAGCACTGCCATTCAAAATGCTAAACTGAAATTACCAATTGGCACATTGACTACTCACAGGTACAAACACTAGCTGCTAAATTGTTACAAATCAGAGCTGAACGGATGGCAACATATCTGATATGGGTAAAGGGAGAGGAAGGGTGAGAGGAAGAGGAGGAAGAGCATCCAGGGATGTTGTATTTACTGAAATGTATACACTATTTTGTTAATGCATTTGTGTGTTTGCTGTATATTTGAGTGGGCTAATACTAAAGGTATATATATATATGATAATCTTGTAGAACAGGCTACTGTACATACGTAAATAGTAGGTGTAACAGAAAATGAAGAAAGTGTAAGCCTACTGATAAGTAAAGGTATTCATAGTAGTGCTTTCCATTGAGCACATCAGTGTGCAATTGATTCTTAGAAAGATCTACTCATATGATGATGTGTGTGTGTGTGTGTGTGTATATCATTTAGACGCAAAATTCAATTTTGAGAGGACATAACAGTTTGTTTTGTCAGAAAATGTAAACAATTAAGAAAAACTGTAGCAGCTTAGCAATAGTTAGTGGAAAAAATACTATGCAAGACTAGAGTGGATCTGTGTCCACAGACGTCTTTAGCATACAGAAGATATCATCTTTTGTACGCTATAAGGTGGAAATGTCCCATCAAGTAGGAATGTGAACTTTTTATCAAGTCTCTTATCGAACAGGCTTCACAGAAAGGAAGCCTGGTGTGTGCTACTCTTGATGGAAGTTATGTTGCTGCAAGAAAGTAATGACATTCCCTCACCTCAGCTTTTTGGGCTGTATTGTTCACTAATTTGTAGTCATTTCCCTCACTCAAGCCCCAGGTCTCTTAATCATTAACATGTGGCTAAACTGCAAGCCCCTCATTTTGGCTTTTCAACCCCCCACAATTAAACACTATGTTTGTTTGTTATCATGATTTTGTAACTCTTGATTGTTGCTTAGGTAGATCTAGTTTGACTAATTTTCTGTAAAGTCCTTTGAGACATGCTTTGTGATAAAGGGCTATATAAATAAATGAACTTGAACTTGAAGTTCAGTCATTAAGGGATACCGTATCTGCAGTTTCATATTCTTTGTAATAGTTATATTTTCCAAATCATAATCATATTTTTAACAATTACCTTCCAAGTACCACGCACTTAAAATATGACATTCTTTACATGTTTTACAATATATTTTCTGTTATTTTACCTGCCCATTGCCCATACGTCTTTAAATCCACTTGCCAAACCTCTGATAGCACGAACACTCTGAATCCACACCAACATCTCCAAGCCAATTTCAGCAGGTGGAAAACAACTGTAAATCCCCCAATGATGACCAGTCCTCCAGTAAACGACATATTATCTGAGGCAGTGCTCATGACCATGCAGTGTTCCCTTGTAGCACGACTGACACAGGTTCAAAAATGGTTCTTCCCAATTTTATATTAGAGGAAAGTGGGAACTGTTTATGTAAAATATAAGATGTCCCTCCCATATTGCTCCACCTCTAAATTCCACCCCTCCCCATTGTTTGCTCTTTCATGAGGGTGAGCTAGGCCAGCACCAAGAGCCCCTTGACACACATGGGGCAACGGAGCCCTATCAGCTTCCTGCAGACCAACTGAAGGGGCTGTTTTGGTGGCTTTATCACCATTAAAATGCCAACACATTCTTCTTTTCAAAAATATTTTGCAGCCACCTGTCAACTGTCTCCGTGTGGTTGACTGAATATAATTCACGGCATCTTGAAGATCTTGAGGATCATCTGAACACTTTGATTATGAGATTATACTCTTTACTTATGGCTATGTAAAATACAGGGAGGAGAGATGGTGTGAACTTGAGAAAACAGTGTTTAGTCTTACTTCACTTCAACATGAATCAATTCACTCACTGAACCCTGACACTGAGGAAGGCCTGAGTGCTGAAACGTTTGTGGATGATCATGTTTCTTTTTCTTCCCCTCTTTGCTTTTTGGGTGCAGGCCATCTCCCCTCTTTGAATCCAATGCACTGTCTTATGCAAAATAGTCTTCTAACCGACAGGACCTGGAGAGGAATTGCGTGTTACTCAGAACTTTAACTAAAAAGGCGAAGCAGAGATTTATATGTACTGTACTGAAATGGGCTCTTCAATATAGTATGCTGAAAATGAGTCTGAAACAGCTATTTAATAACAGGAAAGTGACCTACATATCCCAGATGAATGTATAAGTAAAAGCTGCACTGTTTGCTAGTCTGTGAAATTTATTACAATTTTTCCAGGGTGGGTCTGGGATGGAATGGGCTCCTTGTGTATTCTTGCATGCATATTGTATAAATAGAGGTAATAAAACAAGCAGTAATTTCTATCTAAACTTACATTTGTAGCTAAAGGGAGTTCTTCACTGGTCTTTGATTATAATTTGTATGCCATCTACAACGCCATCATCTACTTGAATAAATAACAGTCCAAAGCTAAAAAACATCTTTCACTTTTAAAATAACATACCATAAAATAACATACTGTTGGCTTCTGCACAGGGTCATAATTACACATTCAGTAAAATAACGTATCCCCATCACGTGAGTAGCGCTGGCATCTAATCACAAGGCCTAAAACAAAACCGTGACTCATCAGGAACTAGCAATGGAGATATAAAATGTAATGTAGCACTATGAATGTGAAAGCATGGCTGAGAGCAGATAAGCCTTTGCTGTGGTTGCAATCTACCAGATTCTCATGTCAGCTGCTCGTGATTACATGTTTGAATGATAGTATTTGCGAATGTCCAGACATTCCAATTGTACATATAGTACTATGTACAGTCCTTTGTTTATTAAAATGATGAGAAAGAGCTGCTTATCAACGATGAACATTCCTCTGCATCTCTCTGATAAACCAAATAATCTTTGTTGACTTTGTTCACGTTCACGGTTCAGTGGTTATAGAAGTGAGCTCAGCAGGCTAACTTGGACAAGTAGAAGTGCTCTGTCCCTCCAAACGCTGCCATTTCACTTGAGACAAAGCTAGTTATCTAGCTTAGAGCTCTGGTATGCCTTCATTTTCTTATCCTTGAACACTGTACTCAATGAATATAATGAAATGAGGGTTGAGACATTTTCCCTGCCACTGATTTGGTCAATTGCTATAATTAGTGAGCAAATGGGTGCATTCTGCATATACAGTTAAAGGGAATAAACAAAATCATTGACAGAAAAAAACAAAGAAGGAGCAGGTAATTGTGCTGTTGTAGTACGGCTTATGTGTGTTACAATCTTGTTTTGTGAGCACTATGAGGCCTCATTTTCCTTATTTCAAAAAGATAAATAGAAATGTGAGCTTATCACATCATTATACATTTTACTATATTCTTAATTCCTCACACTTTATTCTTCACATCCTACTCCCTGAAATAAATCATGGATATCTTTGCCCAAGAAACATTTGTCAGTATATCCCGAATCTCAAATATCCTCCTGTATAGTCTTCTCTCATCAGGTTGTAATCCTTTCATATTTTCTACTGAAACAAATATAATTTTGTGTGAAGGGGCAAGTGGTAAGTGCACTGTGGTAGTGCAATATTGAAACATCAGACCAGACGCAGATGGATTGTTCCCCACTGAACAATGGCCAAGAGTTTATATGGTGGGAAGAAATAACAGAACAAAACATCGACTTTTGAACGTGTTTGGTCCCTCTCTGGGCCAGACTGCTTACCGGTCAACCAAAAAACTCACAGTTAGTGTTTAGAGCTGACTTGAGTGTCAATCCAGTCCAAAAGTTAGACGTTCACAACTTCACATATTCAGTATCCTTAAGGTCTTGCTCCTGTCACAGCCAGCCGTACCTTGAGGGTCTCTGGTAAAACACGCTCCACCTGCTCCAGGTTGCAGGTGCCTGTAGTGCTGCTGACAGACAGCGAATGGAGCTAAAAGGCAGTAACAAAGTCCTCGACTACAATGCCCCTCAGCCACTTACTGTACATTCAAGTTCAAGTTCAAGTTCATTTATTTCTATAGCCCTTTATCACAAGCATGTCTCAAAGGACTTTACAGAAAATGAACCAAACTAGATCTAACTGAGCAACAATCAATAGAGTTACAAAATCATGTAAGACAAACACAGTGAAGCAGAACAAAGCACAAGACACACAGTAGAAAATGTTAGCAGGACAGAGCAAGCATACCTATTCTACATCGCCTAACCTACCCGGCAACACCAATCTTAGACCCTCGAAGCAAACAAGGAAAAACGTAACAATAACTAACTAACAACAAAGATCTTCTCAGACGGGGTTCCTTAGGACAAAACCTTCACCAAATGGGGGTCTGGGACCAGTTGGCCCTGCCTTCAGGTAATATGACCATTTCCTTTTGGGAGGCTGCTTTCGACCACCAGGGGGCGCTGCAGTACCCCTGCATCCCATAGCTAATTATTTGACAGAGAGCAAACCAGAGGTAGGATACTCACTCAGTGAATGTAATTATCCATGAGTCAAGTTTTCAGTTTGACATATTCCTTTGCCCATGTTTAAATAAAAAAATGTCGATGAATAGTTCACAACAAGAGTGAACATAAACACAACAGACAGACAATACAAAGTGCAATCTTGCCTCACAAATAACATACATTCAAGTTCACAGGAAGGGAGATCTAACCTTGTCACAGTATATGTGTGGAGGGTGTGGTGGGGTGAGAGTTTGAGAGTTCAGGATTTGCACAATTTAAGAACCTCTGATAAAAGTTGATAAAACTTCCCAAGGACCTGCAGTGCCTGTCAGAGGGTAGCAGTTGAAAGAGTTGGTGATCTGTGTGGGAAGCTCCCATGTTTATTAGTCACGTCCTGTTTATCTGCTTATTTGTTAGATAAGCTTCTGTGATACTTAGTTCTGTATGCGAGTTATCATCATGCGTGTTCATGCAATCACAGGCCTAACTTAAGGGAATAGTTCGCCCAATGTGAAAAAAAGCATAAAATGTCTATAACATTTCTCCAAACAGCTTGTGCAGTGTAATGAAATGTATCATACTTTTTGGTCATGGTAAAATATTCGGTAAAACATTATAGTGGTGCATTGCACTGTTGCCAGGAGGACTGAATTATGTCATTCTCTGAGGTTGCCACATTTATTCACCTGATCAATTAGTGGGGTGATTGAGGAGGCGAACATCTAAGATTCTCTATTGCTGTTCCTACATGTTTTCTCAGTAGCAGCTATTTGATTAATTAACTTTGACAAAGAGCTTATCTGGACTTCCAAGAGAAATAGTCTAGTCCCAGTATAGCTTTGCAAGTAATGTGACCAAGCAAATGTCAGTATTATTATGCTGTTTTACAGGCACTAACGCAATGAGTTAAAAAGTACATACAGTACAGTGTTTTAGTTTTAAACAAAATAGCAAGTCCAAAACCTTATTTGACACTTTAAAATAAAATGGTAAATGGACTGCATTTATATAGTGCTTTTCCCAGCTATTAAGCTGTCCAAAGCGCTTTACAGAGTTTGTCTCACATTCACCCATTCACACACACATTCATACACCGTTGGCAGCGTATGAATGCACTGTCTTATGCATAAGACAGTGCCCTATATATATTCCTAATAA
>OMLI01029910.1:1564-15628 GCA_900302605.1 Rondeletia loricata | reverse complement strand
TGGTGTTCTCCAATAGTGCCCACAAACCAAGAAATAAACATGTTTAGATTCCGTGTTTACACGCCACTGCGCATGCGCCACTGAGACGCTGAGAAATTGAAATCAGACGGGGCTGTGAGCAGGTTACATGCTCACGGCCCCTCTGACACAGAATCCCAGCGCATGCGCAGTGGCGTGTAAACACGGAATCTAAACATGTTTATTTCTTGGTTTGTGAGCACTATTGGAGAAAACCACCTTGCCAGGGTAGTTCGTATGCGCTTACTTGTGTTGGACATAATAAAGACACAACTATGGGAGCTGCTAAACACTGGTTTGGAATACAATGGATGTCAATGACTGGCCAACTGCCAAATTTCGGAACGCCGGTACACCGCGAGAGAGGGTGAGTTGATCAAAAATCATGGCTGATTTACATCTCGACATAGACCATGTCAACAATTAACCTGGGGTCTTAGCAGACCGGCCAATTCCTTTAAGAAAGATGATGAAAAAAGCAGGAGACTGTGAAGTTCAATGGGTAAATCAAAGGAAGAAGTTTTCCATTTATTAACAGACTGGATCATTTGAGTCTGCATTCCTGCATATGATGAGTCAGTTGAGGGAATGTAGAGCTACAAATAGCTCCATCAATTGTTGTTCCCATAGCTGAATAGCTGAGGATTGCAGTTTACAACCGACAGCCCTGAACCATTCTGACAATAGGGGATGGATGCAACGCTGACTATGACCCTTTACAACAAATCCATACTTTTTTCAAACTCAAGAAAATGTAATTCATCATTAAAGAATGAATGAGAAGATCCGTCATCTCACTTATCATTGCCCCATAGCAAATGAATAGCCCACATAAAAAATTAGGTTGAATGATTTTGTTTGACTTAGTCTTCAGGTTATGTTAGGTAACAAAAGTAAGCTGTACAACTTTTATGCATATCCTCTAGACTTCCTTCCTATTTAGCTATGATAGTCACAATCACAGTCCCTTGACAAATAGACCTACATGCCAAGTGTGGATGCCAAGGAATGCAAATATCAGCATTGCAATCATCTCATTCTGTCAGAATGGTGCATATGTGTCAATTACTGAGTCTAGAAGCGATATAGCCTATAGCTGCGTTATCAGTGCAGGCAACACCTTGCAGGTGGCGTTTGTCCATTAAAGGCAAAGGTCACTGGAACGAGGGCAGGCACCCTACATAGGCATGGCAAGGATTGAGTGTACTCTGGTTGTTACTCAAGTTTGGCCTTGCCAGATTTACTATGCAAGGCAATTAGGACTCTGCACGCCACTAGAATGGTTTGTCAAACCATTCTGAATGCTCTCTACAGGGAAATTATAAAAGAAACTGTTTCAGGCACTAGTAACTGTAAACTGTGCATTCGCTGCAGCACTGCACAAAAAAAGAGCAGTCTAATTTGTTCATGGCAATCATCGTTTTTTGACCTGTTGTGGCTATATATGATTGGCTCCTTTGATTCTTTTCCAATTCTTTACTCTGCCCAAAGTCAGAGTAATGAATTGCGCTGATTTTTGTTGAGCAGTTGTGTGAAAGGGTACGAGTGCCTGAGAGTCGAGCGGAGTTGCTTGAAATGGAAACCATGTCATGTTTTGATGGTGACAATGCAACTAACATCAGAGATGAACGAATAACCAAGTTAACTTCAGCCAAGAAAAAGAGCCATCTCACAGTTTCTGCTTGTTTGCCAGCCAGCCAACTAACATTAGTTGTAATGACATTAGCAACAAGCCTCTCATCCAATTCACTCAACATTGATATTGTTGTGCGAGGAAATCAAATTTATTTTCAGTGGCCAATATTGGCAATATCTCATGCACTTAATGAAGGAAGTTTCTGTATTGGTAAATTAATAGCTCAAACTTCTATAGTAAAATAATAACTCAAAATTCAAAAGCATATATAGACTACCAAAAAAGCTGGTCAGGGTAACCAGATTGCACCTTTTTGTGGTGATTTAGTAATTCCAGCTTAATTAACTCTTATTGTAAGTCACTTCAGAACGTCAGCTAAATGCCTAAAATGTACATGTAGCATTCACCTAGTCAATCACTGTCTGAAATCTGGTTTACTAGCCTAGTTGTTTCCTGTAATTAGCCTTATTACAGATTTAGAGTCCAAATAACAGATGAAAGAGGGATCAAAACATAGTGAGGCTAATGCACCCCAAGTGTCAAAGCAAGAACAAAGACTATGCCAGGAAGCTTTTATATATCTACAAACAAGGGCAAAGCCCATACCCAACAAGTTCCAACATATCAACTCAGTCATTCCACTTCACCAATTGGCGAACTGACTCTGCTATAAAATGACCAAGTGCAAAAGCCACTAGCAATTACTATTCAATGACAACATTTGCACCACTTGGCTAGTACCCCATTTCTACTATGCTACCATTTCAGAGATTCCACCCAACCTCAAGGATGTTCAAGCCAGATGTATTTGAAAGAAGTGGCTCTGTGAGCTATCGAAGGTCTACAGAAAAATCAACCTATATACATGGACAATACTCAGCCCCTTAATGTCAGTGAGCTTTCCCGTCACAATGCCAGGAATTCTGCCTGTTCAGAATGGCTCTTAGGAGCCTGCCTGGAGCACAATGATGGGCAGCCCATCCCAGATAAGGCCCTCTTCTCTCAAGCAGAAATTATTTAGGGGGTGAAGATAAAGATGGCAGGGTTAGAATACACTGCTTGATAGGCCTCCCCTGAGCTGAGTGGGAAGGTGCAGGCCAAATGTCACCATCACACAACACAGGCCTGGCTTCTATGAGAAAAAATACAACCTCCACCACACCAGTGCTGTACTGCAGCCAAAAGGCAATACCAGCTCAAGACTCAGGTACAGAAACACAGCCAGTAAAAGGCTTGCATTGTGCACTTTGATGGAACCTATTACTCATAGCCAAGCATGTTGGCTGCTTTATGAGTTAAATGTCCTGATTCAAGGCCTTCAGAAACATGAGTCTTCAGTCCACATAATTTTGGTTTATGGGTAGAGAGCAGAGCCCACACCCAGCTACCTCAGAGCTGCCTGCTCTCTCTCCAGACGCGCAGAATGGCTTAGGGACACACAGGGGACTCCAGGCCAGTCAAAGACAAGAGGTTATTTGATTAGCATGGAATTTTATTAAGCTGTGGGTGGAGTTGCATGGTGGCAGAGAGTGCCTCAGCAAAAGGCCTCCATTCATTGATCAGAGGGAGATTGCAGAGAGGGGAAAAAAGAGGAACAACACCCTTGTGTGTGCGGCTGCAGGCAGGAACAGTCCCCACAGCTTTTTGCCATTAAAAATGCAGAGCGTGTGCACTTTTAGGTGAGTTTAATTGCCTTTCTCTACAGCAGGATGGGAGGTCACAGAGACTAAGCAACTTCTCCCCAAGAGCCAGCTATATCTACAGCAGCCTACACAGAAATACTCCAAGGTGGGTGTGTGGGTGGGGTTAAAGGAAAGCCTCCTCCCAAAAACAGAGACTGAATTCCTAATGTTCCCTTCCTTGGTAAGCCACTCTGTCTTGTGCTCTGAGAATGTAATCATATTTCTATATTATACGATTCAGGATACTCTGGTGGTGAATTAGAGGCCATAATCAAACAGTGTGACCTTATATGGAGAACACCTGATTACAATGGAACTACTGTATAGCCTGCCTACACAGACACACACCTACAAGTCCTTCCTTGCCAGTTAAAGTAGTGAACCTAGACTCCTCTGACTAAGTGAAAACTCATACAATTCAAGTCATACCTGCAAACACAAAATGTGGGTTTTAGATCACTTCAGAGTTTTTACTTAAGAGTTTTTGGCTTGCTCAAACTATACAGCATCATCCCTGTGAAAATATTCAGTGCCACTGTCATTAACGCTGAAATGCTCGAAATATCAACAAACACTTGACACAACAACATCCCCATGGCATCCACTCGACAGTGAGTCAGTTACTGGGATTGCCTTGTGTAATAAAATCTATGAAGGTGTTGCTCTGGGGTTTAGCACGTGGCAGCAGCCGCCGTCTTCCCCAGACAGAGGAGTCACTTCTTGAGTCCCCAGAGACAGGAAGCAGCCAGGGCATACTCCAGCCAACAGGTGTACTGATGCAGATGGATGCCTGCAGGTTAGAACAGGCTTGCAGGCAGTGGTAAACAGGCAGCCTATCACTTCAAATGAAGCTCAGATAAGAAAATCTAGACAAAACAGCACACTGCCAAGTCTATAACCCTCAATTTCATAACCAACTAAAAGGGGTACTAGTCACATCATAGACCTATATCAGGTTTTAGTGGTTGGTAGCTCAAATCCAATTCCAGTTGATCAGATGCAGTCACACATGGCCATCATCTCAACTGGTGTAAATCAAAGGTAATCTGACCAGTGTCTCTCTTTGTAGAGAATATAAACACTGTTGCCATCTTTCACTGTTAAAGTATTATTGCCTCTTCATGTTTGTTCACACAGTGTCCCCCCTGTGTGACCATTCAATATCACAAGTTATGAAGGCTAGGGTTTCCATCGTCATGGAAAATAAACATCAACCTTACAGTCTCATTATTTTTGCTGCGAATAAGCATGTTTGAACAGAGGAAATAGCACAGGCTCAAACTGCTGATTGCTTCGCCTTTCGCAAACCCTTGAGATATGTAAGAGCACATAAAGGTGTCTGGACTTGATTTGGTGTACGAGCCAAACGCCGTCAATACTAGCTCTTTCTTCAGTGACAATGAGTCAAATTCTCAGTCTCGGAATGAATTTCTACTCCAAGGAGTATTCTGACCCCAATGGCTGACTGGCTAGCCACTTAGCCAGCTAGCAAGCTACAAACTTACCAGGAGACAATCCGTGTTTATTTCTGACTTGGGGTCCTTCAACATGGCATCGATTTTTTCAAACCGAGCCTCCAAACTTTCTCCAGCTGACATTTTTGTTGTTAAACTGAGTTCCGCTGTTGGGCTATGAACAAAAAACAACAGGTCACCGACGAGCTAGAAGGCTACCGCTAGCTTAGCAGCCAGCGGTAGCGAGCTAGCCAAATGTTCTTCTTCGTGTGAACTTCAAACTGCACTTCAAAGAAAAGACACGTTTCTTCTCGAGTTCTCACAGACGAAATGTTTAAAGTTGCGCTGAATACAGAAAAGCCACATTTTCAAAAAATGAAAGATGTTCTTTTCCAGTGTGAGTGGCAAACAACTTCAGTTAGCAAAAGATAAATGCGGCAGCAGATTAGTCACTCAGCCTCCACAGGATGCCGCAGAGGGTAAGGGTTTAAAAATGTTGGTGCATCCATACAAAAGGCAACTAAAACTTAAATATAACGTCTATTTGCAAAGCACCACATGTGGCAAGGTTAACGTTAGTCCAGGCCCGTGTCCATATCTGTGCCAGGCCCTTGCAGAAAAGACAAACGAGTCTGACAGCTGCAAAGTAGAACTGGTGGGAAAAAAACTTCTGCTTCTTCCAAATTTCGATCAGTTTAAAACACGGTCTTGTTAAAACGTTCAACGGCAGTACTTCCGCTGCGTCCCGTGCATTGTCACTCACTGTCGATCGTTACCCGTCCAGACGGATTATTTTCAAATTACATACATAAAAATCAGATTTTAATCTATGTTATTTTTCGAAAAAAAAACAAAAAACAGACGATGCCCAATTTTCTCCCACAGTCTGACCAACATGTCCGCCTTCCTGTTCAAACACCCCGGAGAAGCAACTTCGAAATGTCAAGCATTGCGCATGCGCCCCGCCGAGGCGCATTCAAGGAGGTTACAGTGATGGCAACATGTTGCTGCTGCCGCAGGGGTATTCAACCATGTGCCATGGAGGGTTTCCATTCAAACCATGGGACATGTATAACGTTAAGGTTTCAATGAATTAGTTCCGTTGTCTGGGGGAGTAATGAAAGTAAAAAAGAAGTAGGCCTCTGTGTTGTTCAGATATTCAGAAATCCGTGTATTTTTCTTTTCTTTTCTATTCTTTTCTATTCTATTCTATTCTATTCTATTCTATTCTTTTCTTTTCTTTTCTATTCCATTATTTCAGTGATGTAAATGATTCAGATGTAGATGTAATGTATGCTTTTGGTTCTGGCCTATGATTATATCCGGGTCTATTCTATTCTATTAAATTACATTACATTACATTGTATTATATTATATTATATTATATTATATTATATTATATTATATTATATTATATTATATTATATTCTTTCAGTGATGTAAATGATTCAGATCTAGATGTAATGTATGCTTTTGGTTCTGGCCTATGATTATATCTGGGTCTATTCTATTCTTTTAGGAATGCAGATTATTCAGATGTAGATTAATGTTTTCTGTTCTGACCTATAATAATATTGTTTCTAATGGAAAAATTGCAACAGTCCTTTGAAATATAATATGATAATCCTATAATATATTTTAGAAGGATACTGTACGAATATCACAGCAAAACAGTAAGTCACTATGAGAATCGCAGGGATAATATAGGACTGTTATAATGATAAGAGATATAATACCATTAGGCTACGATAAACTCACTGTAAACTCACTTTTGAGCACCTCAGAAACATTGAGTATACACCTATAGTATTCCTAGACGGACTTAAATCCGTCTAGGAATACTATAGGAATAGTGATTTTTCGGTAGGGTTGATCATCTTAATCACCTATGTATGCTAAGATTAAAATGTTAATCTTATCACACTGACTTTTCCTCCCTTAAACGGTTTCCCCCTTTTCTTTCTCAATTCGGTGATAGATAGACCTCATCTAGATTAGATGGGATACAGATTCTTAACCTTAAGAGCTCAAATAATCTCTAAGAAACTGATTCACCCTTAACTGTTTATTTTCCTCCTGTGAAATAATTGTTCTGCAAATGCAAACAAACGAGTAACAGCTTGAAAATGCATTAAAATTCACATTTATCGACCATCACCTGCTGTCAGTCCCTCCCTGCAGAATGGGGCTCAGCTTTAGGTCTTGTAAGCTACATGGCTGATTTGAATAGGAAAAAGAAAGATAAAGTATATAATCCTATAATTTTTTGCAAATGCTGTAGGCCTACATTATTGATCAGAAATGCTTTCTACCCATTGTAAGCATGCTCAATCCCAAACAGGGATGCTCACCCCGCCCTCCTTCCGCCTGTGTGTGATAACTAGACTAGGAGTTCCCAAACTTTTTCATGTCAAGGACTTCCAAATAGATGTGCGTTAGACCACGGACCCCATTTGATAAGATGTTGTCCTTGTCACAGAATGATTATACCGCTATGCTGAGACTTGCCATGTCTAACAGAGAATAGATAGTTAAAATTTGCAGATAGGCTACTGGAGATATAGACTGAACTGGAATCTAATTTTCATCATGGTTACCATTTTCATTTTAATCAGAAATAGACATGATTCACCTAATATACATACATAATAAGTCTCCAAACAAGTAAGGAGGGTTTCTGGAGAGTTAACTCAGATGCAACGAATGCTGAGAAGTAGGTTCCTATATTAATAAGCTAACAATGTTTCCAGTGCTTGGTTAGATGTTCTTTCAACTCATGTTTTTAAGTCACAAGTCATGAATTTACGATTATAAGCTGGTAACCAAACGTGTCCGATGAAGTTGCCAAACACATCTTTAGACATTGAGTTAATGATTAAAGATGAGCTGGTTTCACTACATTGCACCCCATCTGAGAAGATTTTTGTAGTTTGTTTTGATTCACCATAAAATTGCAAACCTGTTTACACTATAGGTGGGGGGATAACAACAGCAGGGAGAGTAAAACCTCTAATCAATGGTAATCCTTGAATACTGTCATTGTCCTAACTTCTAGGGAGTGAAACAACAGTGAAATGAAACTGTTATATTTTTTTCTGCATTATTTGTGGCAGGAACCTCTCTGCATTTGGACCTATTCTGCATTTCACCCAACAGAGGGAGATGTTCTCAAGCTCATATGAGAACTCAAGAGTCGTGCTCAAAAACTTAAATAAGGCATAGAGTCTAGAATTTAGTCTAGACAGTATACAGATTTGAATACTTTCAAAACACAGCGACTATTTATTTATTTGTCTGTCTGTCTGTCTATCTTGTTTTTTTGTTTTTTTTGAGAGATCACAATTATTTAGAGACAGACAAGACATGTCTTTAAGATGAATGTAATATGAAACCATTAACAAAAGGATCCCTATATTTCTTACTGCACCTTTGGACCTCAGTTTGTGCTGTATTGGTTTTGTATCTTCCTTTTTTAAATGTTTTTCATGCCTCTGCTTCTTCCTCTGAGCCAAACGGTACATACAGTATTTCCCTGACGTCACGCGGTGGCTCCCTGACGGTGCGCAGCTCAGCTGTGCCACAGCGAAGCGACCGGAGAGCTGCCGTGTTGTTGGACCCTGGGACGCGAGTATTACCCGATTCTACATGGACTTGGCGGTTTAACGCGCTTCAGGGAGGACAAAGGTAGGCACATGCATGCGTTTCCGTGTCCTCCCTTCCAGACACACACCTGCACAATATCACACGCCATGATGATACGAAAGCACAGTACTGTAGCGGTCGTGCGCAGGATTTGGTCAGCGCGCTCGTCGATACAGGTGACGCTCGCGCTGCAGCCTGCTGTCTGTCAGCGATGCTGTAAGACGAGGCGCTTATAGTTTTTGCATGAGCAAATTCCTCCGGGCATTGGCGAAAGCTGGTGAAGAAATTGTGCAGGTTATTTTTATTGGAAGGGGGAATTAAATTATGATGTGACGCAATGCTCTATGGCCCATTAATAAGCTAAGTGTGCCAGTAAGCCTGTCTGAATGCTCAGAAATAATGAATTAATCTCCCTGTTTTCGACTGCAGGTTTTTATTTCATTGTTTTCCTCACTTTGCTCCATTATATTACAATATTTTGCACAAATGAACCAGGCTTGCCTAATGTAGTGGCAGTCAGCCATTCCCCCAAGGTTTGTGTATCTTCATTTGAAATGATTAATCTATGAATTTAGCCTTTTGACCCTGTCACGGATGAATGTGTCAGTGTGGTATTTTGTCTTTGTTAACTTGTGGCAGAAAAGCAGGTCAATGAAGTACAATGTTAGATGAGCCGTCTATTTATTTATAGGTATTTGAAGAATAGGAGATAGTCTTGCCCGCCTTACAATTAATACAGAATTAATATGTTTTTGAAATTTTATTTTATCTTATGATTTGTCACTTTGTTGCTGATTAATCATTGTTAACAAAGTTCTGTCAAGTATATCTGGAAACTAGGCCACTAATTTACACAGGTTTTTTTTCTGTTGAATACAGTTGCCTAAGGGCCGGTGTTGAAATAGGCTTCAGCAGCCTAGATAAAGTCATATCAGATAAGAGTGACCAGGAGATGTACTGTATTTTGTTGTTTGTCATTGTAATTACAGGCAAACCAGTCTGTCTTGACCAGATCTAATCCACCATCCCTCATGTTTCATGTCCCAAAGGTTGCATTCCTTATGTCTCCAAACCTCCCCTCTCTCTCCTGCACTTCCAAAATCTAGTCACTTTAGAGCTATGGAAAATGTCTTTCCTTTTAACAAAAATCCTGAATGTACATGCACAGTACAAGATCCTTTACCAGTTACACAGAGGCACTAATACTCTTGTAACTTCAATTCCAGTATTGCTGCACTGCAGTCACACACAAACCACAGTGTTTTACCACCTAACAATCAAACTGCTGGCCCCAGCATCCAGCAGTCCAAACCTCCAATGTCATGCTGTAGTTTTCACGTTTTTTCAATGAGGTTTCCAGAATGTATGCATGTGAATAGAAAGATTGACTAAAACCCTGAGTGTCGCTGGTGACTGCAGATTCCTGATGGCTGACATTCGCCGTTGTCTGTCGGAATCCTGCGTCCTATATGAAGCATAAATGTTCCACCAGAGTGAAATCTCTCTTTTGAGTCAGACTGATGGGTAGTACAGTATCATGTGATTACAAACTCAGTAGGCGCGGTGTGGATTGTGAATGTGCTGGGTGGCCTGTCTCGCCTGGAGCACGCGCGGCCCTGTCAGAGAGGGCAGGGTCTGCAGGGGTCAGAGGGCTCTGAACGCTGACCATCTGGCCCTTGGGGGGCTGGTTTCCTCACTGGCTGCCTTTGTTCCCTGCGAACAATTGAGACTTAATCTGGGGAGGAGATAAGTACGGCCCCTGTGACACCGCTGCCGCACTCGGACAGGTTTCTCTCTTTAGGAGACATCTCTTTCCCGTGTGGCTTTGCATACTTCTTGTCCTGCTCAGATTAGGTGATGGACATTTGTCCTCGCCTGATTGGTGCGTCTTGAGTTTTATTTTTTATTTTTTTAAACGTGTGTCTCAAGTTGGCTTTGGAAATACTGCGAAGTGAGTTGGATATTGTGAAAACACGTGCACATTCCCTCCTAGTTTTAAGAAAAAATACTGTACCTTTAGCAAATCGGATGACATACTTACAAGCTTAAGTGAAATGGTAATGGATGACTCCCATTCACTTCCAAAAGAGGCCCTTAAAAAAAAACCTGTTTATCATGCTCAAAATACTGTATTTGAAACCTTTTATCTTGTCACTGGTCACACGATGACGGTCCCATGCTCTCCTTCACAGTGGTTTCTTAGTGCTGAGGACATGCTGTGAAGGACAGAGGTTTTTGCTAAATACAGCGTGACATTTCTCACAAGAAAAGCACTGCCAAGCTTGAAATAGACCGCTACTGCAGATCCATTTGTACATAAGGCAGTTGTTACCAGGATAACAGTTTGATGACTACATTTATTTCCTCCCACCGTCATTTTGAATACATCTCTACTGTGTCTCCTTCTATCTTTTATGCCTCCTGTTTTCCCATTGGACCCTTGTTGTATCTGTTTATCTTCTGGGGGGGGGGAGAAATGAACATGCATGTTCATTTGAAACCCAGGATTGAATTGTGTGGCATATTTCATTCACACGCTTTCTAATTATTATTCTCTGTTATGACAAACCAGTGTGTGATGGGTCATTCAAAGGTGTAGCTGGTGTCATAACAAAAAGGCATACATAACAATTGATTACCGATCCAGCCAGGGATGTGGAGGTTTCAGTTTCTGCTTTGGCTTTGGCTAGCTCCAGAGACATATGATTTTCAATATTGATCGATTAGGAAGATTCATCCACATGAACCACCTTTACAGATCATTTGCAATACCAATTTAGATCGCAAAAACACTGCTGGGACTAGTCAATCAGATAGGTAATTGCTTCTCTTGATGCTTTCAGATGAAATCTTCTTAGAGGTCCTTGTGAGCAGTAGTGGGCTTTCCTGATCCTGAGTACAGATGGTAGGAGGGACAAAATCCCAGCTAGAGAAATCTGCGCTATTGTTTCACACTTTGTGGACTGCGATGTGGCAGGACCCAGAAAACAGGTGGTCCTCAAAATAGCCATCATTCATCAAACTGCTGAGGCAGGACTCTCATTCAGAATATTCCCTGTTTTCCTTGTTGCTGTTGACCTGGACAGATGATCAACATCATTCATATTACTGACACAATCTATGATCAGACATATACTAAACACAGCTAATCAAATAATACGTCGTTTTCATACTGAATTGGATTTGATTTTATGTTTACGGCAAATACAGTTAAAAAAATATTCAGTCGCACTTTCGAATTTATGGACCCTGGTCAGTAACTAGCCAGATATATATATATTTGCTTCTGCAGTCATGGATTCAATAAAATGATGTGGGCTGCTCAGAATTACAAGTATAGGTTTAGTTAATTGCCACAGCAAGGTCAGTGTGCATCAGATAACATCAGCAATGTCAGTCAGCCAAACGGTGTTTTATTAATGTTAATGTTTTATTAAAGTCCTCCCACAAGCCATTTTCAGGAAACATCAGTACTAAGGATTATCTCACTGCTGTTCTACAGAGCCATGCGTATTCCGCATGGATGCTTGTAAACTTTTAACCTGTCTTTTTTATTGGGGGTCAAGAATGCCAGGAACCCATCTGTACTGTCAGCTCTGTGTAAAAGTAATGGGGGGAAGGAAATATTCACACTGATTGTAATGTACAGATGAGCCAGATGAGATTGTATCTAATAGTCTGTTATTTGTCAGGAGCATTTGTTTTTATTTTCGTTGAAGGAAGTCACATCTTTCTGTGGTTTATTGAAAGTGGTATTATTAGTAGTAGGCTATGCTTTATGTGCCCATTCTTCAAGTATCTCTTAGCGTTACGCCTGCCATTTCATCTTCGGAAATGTATTGATATATTTTATTTCTTGCTTCTTGATATTTTGTCCATACGATTTCCATGCAACAAAAAGCCATCCAAACGTCTAAGAAAGTGCACAATTACTTTGGTCATTTTCTACTCCCTTGGCCTTTTTAGTGACCAAATCGCTATTCAAAAATGAAAGTGGAGGGAGAGAGAGCATAGATAAGGTTTAGAGAGGGGGATGAGTTAAGGAGGTTGGACAGGGGGAGAGTGAGGGAGAAGAGGTTAAAACAGATGTGGGAGTGATGAGGAAAGAAACAAGACAGCTGGATGTGGACAGCAAGTGAGATACAGTAGAGCACCTTTTATCCCAACCTCAGACTTATGACTGATCGGTTTAGTGAATGGGCATAAGGGCGGTGTGTGCGCATAGGGTGGAGCGCAATGTGAGGCTAACTGTATGTACTGTATGAAGGTGTAGGACACAGTTGACAATTGGATCACTAAAGCCAATCTCACAAAGGCCTGTGCCCCTCCCCCGGCTGAAAGGAGATGTCAAAGGTCTGTGACCTCTTCCATTTATGTGCATTGATCCCTCTGGTGGAGGTGGGGCTTCCTCCTCAAAGCCCTCCACCATCAGCTCTTATATCTTAGTTTCACCTGCAGGAAGAGGAACAAGTATTTCTTTACATTTGCTATTATGTTGACAACAATATATTTCAGGAGAAGGAACATTGGTAAGAGTTAGAACTACATATTTCAGTGAACAAAGATGTTTGCAAAATTGTCTTATTTTTACTTACTGGCGTAATGACTGTATTATAAAGAGTAATAAATGCTTTTCAGATCAAGAACATGTTTTAAACCTGAGGTTGAACTTAATCCTTTTTTAGTTTTTTACCTTGAATTCAACTCAAATGCTAATACACATTCTCCCCAAAGACTCATTCATCCTCATTCCTTTCACATTGTATCAGGTCAATAACTGAGATTCTGTATGTGTTCAACCCATACTAACCTGTTTGACAGCTCCATTTAGATACAGTAACACTATGTGAAGATGCTGTGGCAATAAATCAACTATTTCACCTCCCTCTGGCACAAACCACCCTTCCCTAAATATCTGACCATGAAGTTGTGCTGTTGGGTGTGAGTCTGCTTCACGCCCTGGTGTTTACAACCTGCTTAGAGTGAAGGGGAAGGGGAAAGGCTCTGTGTGTGGACTAATGTTCCTCCCAGCTAAAAATGCCTTTCTTTCTCATAGCACTGGAACTTGGCTTGTGATGATGGATGAAAGGCACTTAAAGTCAGAAAGCTACACCCAAGTGACTGGCCCGAACATCCTGCTCTGTTTGTTGTGAGGGAGGCTCTGGGTGCAGAATGCCTGTGTGTGTGTGTGTGTGTGTGTGTGTGTGTGTGTGTGTGTGTGTGTGTGTGTGTGTGTGTGTGTGTGTGTGTGTGCGCGTGCGCGTGTGCGTGCATGTACATGTGTGCGTGAGTGAAACATGGCACTGATAGATGGCACTTCCTGTTGTCCTGTTTGTTATCTCAGACTCTGACATGCAGGACGGGCCCTTATCTGTCATCACTGGATCCCCTGACTGACCAACCAACTGACTCAACGTACCCCAACCCCCATCTGCCTCACCCCCCTTTCAACAATATTAATAATAATCATCTTTATTTGTAGACCACGTTTCAAAGCAGAGTTACAAAGCGCTTTGCAAAGGCATACATGAAGATAGAAAAGCTCAAATCAACAGTAAAAAGTAAAGAGCAGTGTAAACAAAGCTCCAACTTTCTACCCCCACCGCCCTTTAACCATCCTGTCAGCAGCCTT
>OMLI01029792.1:2705-22947 GCA_900302605.1 Rondeletia loricata | reverse complement strand
TCACAGAAAAACAAAAATGGATGAAAAGGGTAACAGCTGATGAATATTTGTCCAATCCTGTCGCGTCAGATCAGTGATTGCTCCAAGTAGGGGGTGAGGAAGGAAGGATGCATTTTCACAGTGTGTGAACAGTAGCTGTTAATTAACAAACTGATTAACCTTGCGCCAACAGGAAACTGAGGTGGTTCCAGACAGGAAGCTGCTTCAGCAAATTAGAAGGACAGAGAACAGCAGCAGCAGCAGCAGCAGCAACAGCAGCCGGAAGATAGATCCCTACCTGGACTTTTTTCTGTCTCTCGCCATTTGCAACACGGTGGTGGTTTCCATGGCAACAGTTCAGAGACAGAGGGTGAGCGCGCCGCTTACTCTGACTCTGGATGGGAAGTAGAGATGGAGATGGAGGATGTAGTGAGGGATACATGCTTGGTGGAATTGTTAGCTAAAAGTTTATCTTCTTTCATCAGTGGTCAGTACTAATTTCCATAATTGCTCCTTAAAGCCCCAGATGAAATGGCTTTGTCTCTTCACTAAATTAACCACACAGTGAGGGGAGATTCACAGGGAGAATCAGGGTTGCCCTTATTAATTTGATTACCTGTTGTTCTTGACTGTGCTTTTCTGAGTTCTGGCGGATGGGAGAAAGTGGTGGGTTCTCCCTTGAGTTTGTAATTGAAGGTTAAAGCACAAAAAGAGACAGTTATTTATTTTAGCCATGCGTGTGAACACCCTGCCATTTGTGGAGATGGACCACAAGGTTCATTTTAAGTGGTTTTGTTGAAACGTTAGTGAAGCTATCAAAATTGAAAATAAAAACAACCTTAAAACAGTGCGTACCATAATAATTCCTGTTTTCTTTTTTTAATTTTTCAAGGTGAGTGGATATCCACGCTCCTCTCAGTCAAGTAACCCATTAGACACATTATCCAACTTGGCGAGAAAGGTTGGCTCCCTTCGCCAAACCATCACTTCCTGGCAGCCCATGTCCATGAGGAGCCGCTCTTTCTCCAAGAGCTCAGTTATAGAGGAGGACCGTTATAATGTCCCTCCAAAAACGGATGAGTCTGGAGGCCTCAACACTATAGGGTCCCAAACAAAAAGTACGCTCCATACTGAATCCCAGAGCAGCAAGCCTGCGGTGACCTCGGATAAGCTGTGCTATGAGGCGGAGAGCCCGGATGAGGCAGCCTTGGTGTATGCAGCCAAGGCATATGGCTTCACTCTGCTGGCCAGGACCGCTGACAGTGTGACTGTGAGGCTCCCAGGTGGGGAGGAACTGGTGTTTGAAGTGCTGGACACCTTGACCTTTGACTCCACAAGGAAGAGGATGTCTGTTTTGGTGCGACACCCAATCACCAGAGAGCTTATGCTCTACACTAAAGGTGCTGACTATGCTATCATGGAGCTACTTGGAACACCCTATGCAGGTATGTGCAGGTAAAAGTATTTGTTATAAATTTACATACATTTATTACACATTTATTACTCATGGCCATTACATAATTTAACAGCCTGGCAAAATCTAATTATATGTATGTTGTGATATTATTTCCAGAGCAACTCAATGGGAACCATAAGAGTATTGCAGCAGACACTCAGAAACACCTCGACTGCTATGCTAAGGAGGGGCTGCGTACCCTTTGCTTTACAAAGAAGGTGCATATTCAGATATATTAATATTCATCAGCATGCAGGGTCAGAGCTTCTTTTCATCTCTTTACTTTGTCTGCTCTGTGATGCAGGTGCTGAGTGAGAGGGCGTATAAAGACTGGTCAGCGAACAGACAGAGAGCTCTGGCTGCTATAGACAACAGAGAGGAGCTCATCATGGACACTGCTGTGCACCTAGAGACAAACCTCACCCTGTTAGGTAACACATGTCAGCCACATACACACCCCAGGAAGTCTTCCCTCGCAAATTCACACTTAAAAATAGATATAGTATGTGTGAAATGCTCTGGCTTTGGAATCAGGTCAGCTGATGTCTAACCTTGCATATTTGTCCCCCAGGGGCCACGGGCATTGAGGACCGTCTGCAGGAGAGCGTCCCTGACACCATTGCGGCGCTGCGGGAGGCAGGGATCCAGGTGTGGGTGCTGACTGGTGACAAGCCGGAGACAGCTGTCAACATTGCCTATGCCTGCAGGCTATTGGATGAGAGAGACCTGGTGATTAACATGAGCTCCAAGAACAAGGTAAGGAGGATGCTGCCTGTCTCACTGAAGGTTGCCTAGTTGGCTCAGTTTTGCTTTTCTTTTTATTTATCACCATTTATCATCCAGTTGAATAGTATAACTGGATGATAAATGGTGGTGCAGCTATAACACATTTCTTACACAGCAATTATAATTTTTCTTCTCAGCTGTAGACGAGTGAAAGTGTCAATCCATAAAAAAATATTATTAATTATTATTAATATTATATTATGGGTCTGTAACAGCAGATTTCATAGGGCAGAACTTGCTGATCATCACAAAATCATCGCTTTCCAACTCTCAAATCATGAAACATCAAACATGTTACTGCTTCAAAATACATTAAAACTCATATTTAGACACTGCCTGTCCTTGCATCAATATCTGAGCCAATCAATTTGAGAGTGAAAAATGCTTTCAAATGAATGAATCAAAAAGTAAACATACTGTAGCCAGTAGTGGAGCGACAGTATTAACAGGCTCCCCAAACTCCAGCTGAAGATTGGGCCTTTAAATAGAATAAGGCAAGAAACAACTCAGATTTCATCACATACAGTTTGTTTCAGATGGCCGTTGCAGATTTTGGCAATCATTCCATTCAGCCATGTCTTTTCCAAGCACCTAAGTTCAAGAGACATTTAACTGTGTCATTGTCTCCCTCCGATTTAAGTGGCCAAAGCTTTTTGACCACTTTTACATTTTAGCTAAAGGTCAAATCCTCACATTTCCATCTCAGAAAGACAAGGTATCAGATGTGGGCCCTGGTTCTCTGTGGTCATTAAAGAGCTTGGGGCACTCAGCGAAGGAATGAACCCTTCATACCATCCTGGCATGTCAAATCATCTCTGGCCTCAAATAGACTGAAATGCCCTCTCAGCTCTTTGCCTCTCTAACGGATACATGGGGAGCTTTCCGGATCTAAGGGCCTGCCCCGCTCCTCTCAGATGGGACCAGACATTGCTGATGAATGGAGTGAGTTACCCCCGATACAATATCTAATGCTTTCATATCTAATTAAAGGTCCAATATTCAACCCTCGCAGGAAATACCCCTTCTCTCATGAACAAGAGTGGAGGCATATTGGTAATTAACACTTTGTGCCACCATAACACAGTGACCATCAATGTCCTGAGGGATGCACACCTACATCACCCTGCCTACCATACCTAATGAAATTCAGCCAGCAATAGATGGATGTGACCCATTTTTTCCCCAGCACGTCAGGTTTCCCTTAGGCTAAGAGGCTCTAGTCATTCACAGGCAGAAATGATGAATCTGATGGAAGCAGAGCCTGGTAATTGCTTGCAGTCGGACACCATGGACATGACTCAACAGCAGAGTAGTGCTTTTGCTAGCAGTTTCTTTTATCAGCACTAATACCTTAATCTCTACTCCATCTTGCACAGTGGGGTACTTTTTTCTCAAACGTATTTCTTTGACCACACCAGTATCTCAGATATGTTGTTTCTTTTCTTGATTGTGCATTTTGTTAATTACACTGACTATTGTTCATGATAATGAGAGATGTCACCTTCACACATCTTCTTTTAATTTGCATTTTCTTTTGGTCGGCACTGATCATTTTGTGTGCAAATCAATTAATTAATTAAATGAAAAGTATATTGACGTTAGGAGTCATCTTTAGACATTTGCTGGAAACAGTTCATTTTTTTAGGACAGAATAATTTATGTTTTTCAAATATTGCTTGATGAATTTCAGGCACCAAAATGGATATGTAGTGTTTTGGAATGATACCCTTCAAATCACACTAAGATTAACGGTGTGAGACAATCTCTCATAAAGCCTCATAACAGACAGCCCATCCAAATAACCAGACGGTGTTTTCCAGCTCTCGTGTGTATCCATGTTGGACTGCACACTGGAGGAAGTGAGGCGGTATGGGGGTGACCCTCGGGCCACGGGTACGGCCCCCACCATCGCTGTGGTTATCGATGGACGCACCCTGGCCATGGCTCTGGAGTCAGACCTGCAGGACCGGTTTGTGGATCTGGCTCAGCGCTGCCGCTCTGTGCTCTGCTGTAGAGTCACGCCCTTGCAGAAGAGCACTGTGGTCAAGGTCATCAGGGAGAAACTCAAGGTCATGACCCTCGCTGTTGGTAAGAAACTCCAAGAAATGTTGTCAGATAGAGATATTGCGCTCTTATCCTATGGATTATACAGTGCCTTGCAAAAGTATTCTGACCCCTTGACTTTTTGCACATGTTGTTGAGCTATTAAGTTATTTCAAAATGCAAAAGTATAAAATTGAAATAACAGAGAAATTGAGTTTGCATAATTATTCAACCCCTTTGCTTTGCTTCGGCAACATTTTCTCAACATGTCTTATAAGCTGTTCTCAGTCTCAGATGATATACAGTATTTAGATTGTATTTACTGGTTCTGAACAATGTTTTCCTTTCAAACTTTTTTTATTTTTATTTGTCTTTCTTGCTACCAAAGCTGAGACCAGGTCCCAGTACTAGACCTTTATGGGATTTAATGGGATTTTAGGGTGTATGGTGGACTCTCTATCAGAATACTTAAGCACAGCATGGGATATATGATTCATTTATGGATGACATTACAGTCCAGTTCTTGAGATTTAAAAGAAAATATTGTGTATAAAATATAGAACATATAGAGTGAAAATATAGCAAAAAATATATAGAAAATATAGATTGCTTTGAATTGAACTCAGACTAAAAATCCAAAATAAATGTATTTTGAAATTACTTAATAGCACAACAAAATGCGCACAAAATAAAGGGGTCTGAAAACTTTTTCAAGGCACTGTTACCTGTGGTTAAGCTGATATTCACTCTGTGACTTCAGGTGATGGTGCTAATGATGTCAACATGATCCAAGCGGCTGATGTCGGCGTTGGGATATCCGGTCAGGAGGGGATGCAGGTCAGAATTGATGTCTTTTGCTTCAAAGATGTTCTCCCTGCCTGCTGTGCTTACTGATCAAAATACATCATGACTTATATTTGTCATCCGCAGGCGGTCATGGCAAGTGACTTTGCTATATCCCGCTTCAAACACCTGAAAAAGCTCCTGCTGGTTCATGGACACTGGTGCCACACTAGACTAGCAAACATGATCATTTACTTCTTCTATAAGAATGTGGTGAGTCTTGTATCTACATTATGCATTTCACAGAGCTCTGTGCTGTGTAAATGGACATTTTGCATGGTTTTCTCTCAATATCATCCACAATCTGATGTTGTTCACCTGTCTCATCTGTGTTTCACCTGTTCCCAGGCCTATGTGAACCTACTGTTCTGGTATCAGTTCTTCTGCGGCTTCTCTGGCACCACCATGATAGACTATTGGCTGATGATTTTCTTCAACCTCTTCTTTACCTCCGCCCCGCCCGTCATGTTCGGGATAATGGACAAAGATGTTTCCGCAGAGACGCTGCTGGGTCTTCCTGAGCTGTACAGGACTGGGCAGGGCGCAGGGGTCCGTGACAATCTCACACAGCAAAAGTCTTTATTCTTAGCCCGTTTGCTTGGTAGCATAATAAAATCTAGTCTATAGCTATACGTTTATTATTATTATTGAGCTATGACTTGGATCATATGTACAGAATACTTTAGAAATTCAGTTAATGAATTTGTATGTGTCCAATCTGTGTGTGTGTGTGTGTGTGTGTGTGTGTGTGTGTGTGTGTGTGTGTGTGTGTGTGTGTGTGTGTGTGTGTGTGTGTGTGTAGGAGTATAAGTTTTCAACATTCTGGATTGCCATGCTAGATGCCTTCTATCAAAGTCTGGTGTGCTTCTTTATTCCATACTGGGTAAGAGAGAAATCTGAATACTCTATCTTCCATTATACATTGTACAATGATGCATCCTACTTGGATTACTCCTGAGTTACCTCTTATTTTACTGGTGAACTGCTTTCTGCCTAGAGTATGACAACATTCTCTCTCCTTTCAGGCTTACCAAGATTCAGACATTGATATTTTTTCCTTTGGAACTCCGTTGAACACAGTTTCTTTATTTACCATCCTCCTGCATCTGTCTATAGAGATCAAAACCTGGGTGAGTGCTGGACCGATGGGATATCCATTTCTAGAATTCATAAAATACATTTAGTGAGCTAAAACTCTGGTCAATACATAGAGATTCAGTAGGACACTTAGTATACTATATAATTACTATATAGTATAATAGATACTTCTCTGTGTTTTGAATACCATGTAATAGAAAAACTGAGAATTAGCCTGTGTTGTGTATAGAGTATAATTGCTACTGATTTGTCACATTCTGGTGACGTGTATTACTCTTGTGTGTAATTGTCTGGCAGACGGTGGTTCACTGGGTAATCATGCTGGGCAGTGTGGCGGTGTACTTCATTGTGACCCTGGCCTACAGCGCCATCTGCATTACATGTAACCCTCCCTCCAACCCTTACTGGATCCTCCAGAGCCAGATGGCAGACCCCATGTTCTATCTTATCTGCATCATCACCACCGTGTTGGCTTTGCTACCCAGGTACCATCAGTATGTCCTTACTGTGTCTGCCACTCTGTAAACCCAATCAACCTGATAATTACATACTGGCACTGACGCCGTAGTCGGGGGAATAGGGGTTCACAAGTCACACAAGCGTGAGCCAGCTGTAGGTTGGTGCACAGTACATCCACGTACCAGGAAGTACGTGATTTGTGATCAAGTGATTTGATTTTGAACAGGAGACTGCTGGTGAAAGTATGGTTATGGCAGCCAATTAGCGCTATCAAAAGCCATACTTTCAATTAGGGATGTTTCTGATAATTGATCAGTAAATGAATGTGTGGAGGTGTGTTTGAGTCATGGATGGGCTTTCTAGGTATCGGGGGATGGGGTGGGGTGGAGGTATGCATGATTGAGGTGTGTGAAACTATGTTTACTTCCAAAACTCCACCTGTTAACACCAAAGTGCAGTGGTAACACAGTGTTGCTGTGACTAAGAGAATCGCTGAACAAAATATTTAATTAATGCGTTGACTTAGACACTACAGTTTGAAAATCACCGAGCTACATCCTGGTCCCAAGCACCTAATAATGGTGGTGTGGGGACGAGAGTGAAGTGGAGGGGGGCCCAGAGTCCCCTCCTGTGCATAGGGCCCATAATTCACAGCTACGCCCCTGTGTATTGGAGTATACATTTGACATGCCCAGATCATGAATCGCTGTGTAACAGTGATGATTGCTGTGGTTCATAGACTAGTCCAGGCTGACTTTTTAATTCAATACTGTTCATTGTGATGGTCAGGAATGACTGCACAGCAGCTCAGTCTTCCTCTTGGTGCTGATGCCTCTGAAAGAGCTGATATTTAGTGTGCTCAGAATGCTCTGATTTACATCAAAGGGAAGATTTTTCTCTGGCCTACTTTCCCACCACCACACTCTCTCCCCCAGGTACGTGTTCCACGTGCTGAGGAACACTCTCGCCCCCTCCCCGCTCGTGCGAGCCAGGCATCTGGACCGGTTGGACCCCTCCGTTAGGGAGCAGTGGATCAAGGAGTGGAGGAGCTTCAGGAGCCCAGGGGAGGTCAGTCTCTCTCGGCCGTCTGCATCACCCTCTCCCTCTCCCACCCTGGAGACCTCTACGGACACCTTTCCCCTGTCTCCAGACCCCTCTGATATCACCGAGGCTGAAATCACGCTGAATGTCATCACCGAGAGCTATCAGAGCACCCTGCGGCTCTGAGAATCAGGGTCCCGTTGGTACGTTGGCAACTAGATGGGCGAAAAGACACAGGAGCGCTGCACTATAGGATGATTATTTATTCAGGAAAATGTAGAGACCGTAAAGATTTTGAACTGGCTCATATCTGGATATGTCCCAATGTGTAATAATGCTTCATATACATATATTTATAAGTACAAACTGGGAGAGTAGCTGTTTTCGAACAGAAGATTCTTCCTTTGTCTGGTGACAAATCAATTGGGGTGATGAGTTCATTTTGTAATGAATTGCTTGAGGAGAAAGCAGACCCCCTCCTCTCACTCTCCTGTAACAAGCTGCCATAGCGAACACATAAGCCTATTACTTTCCTGATGGGTTTTGAGAACACAGTGGTAACCCAATTAGTCATGTTACCTGCCATACCAGAAAGTGGCACTTTTCCAGAACAAAATGCTTACTCTGTTACTTACTACTTACTTACTTACTTACTCCCCTCACCTAGACACCTGAATGTAACTTGCTCAATGGATACCACAAATAGTCACACTGGTCTTGGTCTTTGTGGCATGTACACACTTGTGGTTTGCAGATGGCACACCATGTTATGGTATTTCCAGTTCATTTGTCTATATTTAGGGCAGTTATGTATGATGGTATCAGGGAACAAAATGGAGAATGTGTTTTTTAAAGGCTGGGCCTGTGAGTAATTTTGTGTGTTTTTTGGTGTTTTTTATGTATCTGTAAAATGTTCCATGGCAATAAATATTGCAATAGTGACATCTTGTTGATTTTTTAAAATACCAAGCCCCGCTTCCTTTTCAAAAGATAGGCTAGACCAAAGTTAGTTGCCTTTATAGCTGAAAATGGATGTGTGCACCAGCCAAATCCATTGGTATACTTCATTATACAGTAGCACTGCTTATATAACGGTCCACTGCCTCTACTTAGAACAATGCTGCTCTCTAGTGTCGACATGAAGAACTGCAGAAAGGTCAAATGGGACAAAGTCATTGAAAAATAGACTATGACAGTGTTGAAATCCTCTCAAACAGCCCACTAAGAAAATGCTTGATTGTATTATGAATGTTAGAGCCACAGGAAAATGCAACATTCATTTTGAACATCATTTTTATTGAGAACGAAATACAACACGAGTAAAACAAGCAATTACATTGAGCCAGACCTATTCCAGACCTCGCATTGAGCTAGCCTAGCACTGCTGCACATCATACATGAAAGGCATTTCAACATATGTGCTAAGGTTTGTTTCATTTTTGACAAATTAACAAATACAAGGCAAATCGCTGTGGCACAACATGGCACTGGATACTGTGGGCCTACTTCATTAAACATACCATAACTCTTTTGCACAAAACCCTACTGTTCCATGTGGTAAAAGAATAGTAACATAATATATACCTAAATGTCAGATATTTGACAGTAAGGCCCCCATTTTAAATAGACTAATAGAAAGACCTTTTGTTTGGGAACTTTTATTTTTTATTATTTTTGCAATTAGACCAGAACATCTCTAAATATTGAAATGTTTTATTCAATCACAACTGATGTCTGATGACAACCTCTAACATAACTTTAAAGGAAAAATCCACCTTAAACACTAACACTGTTAAAAGCAGTTATTGGTGATGTGCCTTGCACTCCTGGGCCCATTTTGTTGTTTGGTGGTGTATTTCTCTTCTTTCCGTGGATTACTGGTCAAACATAGACAACGTGATTTCCAGTCGAGATATTTAATAGGAGTTTAATAGGAGAAACATTTTCAACTATCTAAAACATTAGCGGTAAACGTCAGGTTTTGGTGTCAGTCCCTGAGAATCAAAGAGCAAGAGCTTCTTTCTAGACTCACCGTTTAGCACCGACGTTCAACAATCATACAGGTAGAAATCCATCGTAGAAGAGGATGAGATACCAGTTTCTCCACCGACAGTAGCCTCAATAGACCAGAATGCAATGCAGCCATAAGACATGTTGTGTTTTGAGTAAAGGGCTTGACTCTCACTTTTTCTCAACTGGAAACTCTCGTTTTCTTGCCATTACATCGCTATCATGATTGTTATTGCTCTCTCCACCTAATGTAAAACCAACGGCTGGATGAAACAAGTCAAGTTGAGGAGGCAGATTGAGGGAAAGTTACAACAAAAAGGTAAATTACAACACTTCACCACAAAATAACTCCTGGAATGCATTGAACATCACAGATTGATGATAGAGAACAGCGTATCAAACCGTGTAATCCAAGGGTGGCATTTCCCTGTAAAAAGCTGAATAAGTGAGTAGTGTGACCTACAAATTCTTTGAAAGGAGCAAACAGCAGATTGACTGATGAAAAGCAGCTCCACAGGTCCTTTACATGAGTAGTTAAGAAGCTGCAGTGACTGTGAGTTGACTAAGTTCAGATCATGTTGAAAGTGGTGACAGTGTAAAGGTGGCATCGCACAAACTCTCTGTTCCATCACAGACTGAAAACAGCCACTACATTCCAAAATGTCACATCACAATATCTATGCATAGGAAGAAAGCTGAGTGCTCATACATTAAACAACCTGACAGAAATCATTAGGTCAATGTACCTAATTGAGAAAACACAGTCACGGAACATTATTAGTCATACAACAGATTCACAGCAGGGAGAAACACGACAAGGGACACAGCTTTGGAAATGACCCCCTTCTAAAATGTTGGTCAAAAACGTTGACAATATAGAATCTGTCTCTCACCTATTTATTGTCTGAAGAGAGCGCAATTATACTGCAGTCTGATGTAGGCCTAGAAGCTTTTATACCAGCTAAACAGAAGTCTGTGGACACACTGTCACAGTTTCTCTCATGAAATTCTCATAAATGTCCATAGAAAGCATGTTCTTCCCCAACAACCTTCAACACTGAGCACTCCCTCCGCTCCCACTTCGTGTCAGTCTACCAGGTGGGCATCATATCAGGGAACCACATGCGGCCCAGGTGCTTGGACACCTCGCTGTGGATCTGCTCCACGTTGAAGCTGCTGTCTGGGATCAACACCTCTTCCATGATCGACAGCTGAGTCAGCCTACCCCCACATATCTTCACAAACTCCACAAAGCCGCTACAGGTCACTTCGCACTCACCGAGCCCGATGGCTGTCAAGCTTTTGCAGCGTTCGGCTATGCGGATCAGCTCCTCGTCCAGGGGCTCCAGGCCGTTGGCGCACACCACCAGCTCCACCAGCCGAGGACAGTTCAGTCCGATGCGGCCCAGCATCTCCTTGCTAACTGCCCGGCCGAAGTACAGGTGGGTGACGGGGGTCTCCTCGCGGAAGAAGGGCTCGAACTCCTCCTCATACAGGAAGAAGTACATGACGATGTTGACCTTGGGTGAATGTCGGACCAAGGCCTCCCAGCTGCTCCTCTTGATGGTGTGGAAGTGCGTCTGGCCGGGGTTCTCGCTGACCACGTCGATGCGCAGGTGCTCCAAGTGGACATGCTTTTCAGAGGAGAGGGCAAGCAGGAGCTCATCACTCAGCAGATGGTAGTTCAACGCCAGCTCCCTGAGTCCGTGGCACTGGTCTGCCACACACAGGATACCTGAGGAGAGGGAAGAGAAATCAGAAGAATGCTCCTCCTTTTTAAAGCAGGTCAAGCCAAACCACGAGTGAACAGGTCCTCTTTAAAAACGCTTGCTAACTTTCGATATTCTGTGCAGCGTTGAAAACCTATTTCATATGCATGAACTGCACGGTAGTCATGAAGTACAGTGACCTGCTGGGGAGACATGAGGACAGCTGCTCATCTTCAGCAGCTTAAGGGTGTCACTGTTGTTGGCCACCAGCACCTTCAGGGATGGGTCGTCCACTGGCGTGTCATCGATCCTGATAGAGGACAGGGACTTGGAGTTGACGAACACCACTGTCAGTGCCGACACAAAGTGGGACTGAGGGGGGGGGGGAGACACAATGCGGATTAATCCAGGAATTCGTATCTTATGCATCTGCTAAACACTGTTGTTTCACTGTAATTAAAAGCATTCTAATGTTACCAGAACAGATCATGTATCATATCGTTTTTGATCATATACATTATCAAATACTAAGGGCAAAATCAGGCATACTGATGCTGATGCATGGAAACATGGTATGACAACCCGCTATGGGGGAGGGAGGGGGCAATAGTCTGTTGCTGGTGCTATATGCCACTACAATCTTCAGGATGATGTTCAAATGCCATACATGTGACTAATCCAACTCTTTCGCACAAGTCACGAATAGGATAAAAGCGTTCAGATGTGCGTACGGAGCACAGGCTGTCTGTAACTCCCTACCTGAGACATGTCCATGAAACTGGGCCGTGCTGTCGAAATCAGCCCCAAGGTCTTAATGGTGCAGTTCACCAGCTGGGAGAGAATGTCACAAGCCGCCTCCGCAGATTCTGTGCAGCTGTCCACCTGGTTTACCAGCATTAATTTACCATTTTTGTGAGAGAAAAAAAAGAAGAAGGAATGGAAAGAAGGAGGTGTAAGAATCATCACAGAGACACTCACAGCCTCGATGTGTTAAACCCACTAATGCCGAGATAACTGATGCGTCATGATCGCTTCTGCAGCAGATGGTCTGAATTAAGGAGGTCACACGTTGTTTTTCACGACAGCTCTACTGTGGCCGTGCTTTGCACCTTAGAGGATCGGGATGGGTCGGCGCCTTTTTTGGAGGAGGCCAAGGGAGGCGAGAGGAGAGTGGAAAGGGGTGAGAGAGAGAGAAGGGAGGGCTGGCATCCTCTTACCTTAAAGCTAACGTACTGCAGGTGCTGGGCGTGCTTCTTGATGATCTGCTGAATGAGGTCAGGGTGAGTGGAGCGCAAGTAAGACGTGGCCGGCTGATTGAGCTCAAACTCAAACCTCCGCCACAGGTCAGGGATGTGAAAGACGTCATTCCAACACCGGCACACAGATGAGGCCCTGGCCCGGTCCACCAGGGACAGATGCTGGAAGATCTGCAGGACCACATGGTGGGGCAGGTTGCCCCAGTCCTCCACTGATCTGCCTGGTTGGACAGGAATCGGGGTGAAACTGGAAACCCCACCCTTCTGTCTCTTGGCCCGCTCCTCATGGGTGGAGAATGTCTGGCACTTTGATTTGATGCTTACGATTCCTCGTTTCATTCTGAAACAAAGCAGTACACTGAGTGGGATCATGTTCAAAATGTTTGATGTAACAGCAACACTTTTTTTTTTGCACAGCCAGTACTTCAGCTACATTATCCATTCTTTAGTTTTCAATAGTCTATGTCATGCAGGTTGCCCACTGTGGCGATGCAGATTTGATCCTATAGTATCATGGTTGGAAGGCAGGTTCTGATGAGGGGATGGAAGACTCTGGGGAGCCCTTCTTTTCAAGACTGGTTTGTAGAACTTGGTAAAGTTGCTTCATATGAGCAAATATCATACAGAAGGAATGACAGGGTAGGAAAATATATTTGTAAATGGGGAAGATATATAACATATATTAGCAACAGAGACTGAGATGTGGTGTTAGCACAACATAAATACAGCTTATTGTGTATACTGGGAGAACGTATGCTTGTGAATGGGTGTGTGTATTTCTTTGTGTTTTCCTGGGAACGCACAGGTTTTTGTGATGGCTATAATGTTTAGGTTGAATATCCAAAGGTCCTTATTGGCATTGTTTTTTTTTTTTTTTCTCTCTTTTAAGTTATTTGTCTTTTTGCTTTTATTGTAGATTTTTGTTTATTTGATCCTATTGTTGATGTGACATGTTTTGTAAAAACGGAATAATATTAAAATCATTTTTTTTAATAATGCTAACACACTAAATTAACATCACTATAAACTCACTGTTGAGTACCACAGACACAGGGTATGTCATGATTTGTGATTTATGATTCCTTGTATTCAGGAATGTAATAGAGTTTACCCACCTTTTTTAGGAGGACATTCATTTTTAAGACCTGAATTCACAGTATTCACAGTAAGTACTATCAAACTGAACACATAATTCAATGCTTTTCTGAAAACATAATTGCATTTGGTTACATTGGTGGTTGTTATTGCCTCATGATAGGGGTGTGCATCTCACCATCAGAGCACGATTCGATTTGTATCTCGATACACGATCAACGATCCGATGCATCTAGATACATTTTAAGCAGTCAACAGATGAATACGATTAGATTCAGCCCTGTCTCAATGCGATGTGATACGATGAGGGAGTGAAGGAAGGTGTAAACAACCTATTTGGAATCTCATTTGTTTGTATTCAAACATGAAAATCGGTCAAAATGTTTATAAACAATTACGTTTTTTTTAGTTTTTTTTTAAAGGCTGACTGCCAACCTACTGTATAGGCCCTAGACGACATGTAGTGGACTTTAAGTTTTCAATAGTCCATATACAGAAATGTAAATGGCTGTGCAAACAAGTGTCAGGAACTCCATTGGCAATTTACAAATCCATTGCAAACTTACGGTATGCCCCTTTAAAACGGGAAAGAGAGAGAGAGAGAGAGAGAGAGAGAGAGAGAGACACACACACAATGCGAACGGAGCAGCAGCAAAATTATTAGATCGATATTGCCGTATCTTAAACATAAGTCCGGTGCATCGGTTCAAATATCACACACACCTCTACCTCAAGATAATCACCAACTGGAGGTGACAGACAGTTTAACCCATATTTGCAACTACCACTACAATACTGCTTGTGCTCCTGGAGGAGGAGATTTTATAAGGTGTGTACCACTGCAGTTTAATTCATGTACTTTATTGCCATGAGTATTTGGCAGAGACAACTTTGGCTCAGAAGTACCCAGTACTCACCAGGTTATAGGTTTCCCCTCCCAGTCTGTCTCTTCTCAGGACCCGTCCGCCTGCCGGACCCAGAATGCCCTGCGCCGAGCCAAGATGGCAGAACACAGCAGCTGCGGGAGAACAATGTTTTGGCTCTAAAGCCCGAAACGGACAGCCGAGGGTGATCTGAACGAGCCAGAACAACGGGTCGTGGTCATGCACCGGTAAGGGCAAATCACAAAATCCAACTTTGGGGAAGGCTCGACCGCTACAATGTTGTAACAACGCGTACGGGACAGACAACAAAGCGCCGCGCAGTAACGTTACATTACCGCTAGTTAGCCTGCTAGCTGCCTCGGCTAGCTGTTGCTAGCCCGACGAGCATCATTGTTCGTGGAGTAGTGTGGCCGTTTGTTGTGGGTCAACACGGCTGCTGTCGCTCCATCACAGAGCCAGGGGCCAGGAGGAAACAGTAACATGTTAAGTGCAGCTTGTGTAAGCAAACACTGTCCTTAACGACATGTTTCAGGGGGAAATCAACATGCGTCCTTGATCATTTAGCCAACTCGCGTGCTTTGTTTGCCTTGTGTAACGCTACTGTGCATTGCCATCTTGCAGTCCTATTTAACACTAAATAACAGGTCTTTAATTTTAACAAAAAGTCCAACAGGAAGATCACATACAACATAAAGAGCGCAGAGTTTCCAAATGCTTTGAAGGGTTTTCTGTCGAAGCTTGCACGGTAAGTTATTCATCAGTGCAGACCTCCAGTGTCGTTATTGCATGGCCATATTAATAATGTCTTGATCCGGCATCACAAAGAGCGGCCCCGTAACAGTGCTTAGCCAAATGGTTAGCTAGGTAGCTAATTGCATGGCTAGCAAGTTCGGTGGCTTTTAAACGGAGGCTTACCACAAGGTCCTCTGACTACACGGTGGCTTTAAAACGAGTTTGAGACATGAGAGCTTAGCTGGAGTCACCAAGGTCTTGTTTAGCATTTTTAAAAGTTGGCTGTAAGGTAGGTTGCTGCTAGCGCACCGTCGGAGCTGAAGGCATTTGGCATCAGTCAGATAGCATACATTAGCCAGATTGCTCGTTCACGCAGCGGCCAAATGGATGTTTGTTGTAAAGCTATTCAGAGAAAATGTAATTGGGATTCATAATAAAATATGATGTTGATCAAAAATGCAGAGAAACATCAATCAGTGAGTTAAAGGGACACCTTCCTAACGTTAGCGTTCTTAAGTCATAGTTGGACATAATCCCAGTACATTTTTAATTTTAACGAGCTGCATCTTGACCTTGTGCCTAAGTTTCCATCCGTGTGTTTTAGTATGTGGCTCAGTCAACTCTTTCAACAGTGTGCATTAAACATTAAAGTCACCTTGGTAAGGGGAGCCATTACAGAGCAGACACTTGATTTGTTTATTCTCAGTAGCATTGATCAGCCCAACAGTCCAGTATCTACACCAACAGTCTTTCAAATGCAGGCTGTAGGCTCTCTCATTGGCAGATAAGTCCATGCAAATAGGATGACTGGGTCGAGCAGGCCCATCAAACAGATTAACAGAGCTTCAATCCTCTCTTTCCTCATCTGAATGTCGCCTCCAGCACTGCAGTCACAGTGACCTTTTGGCCCTGCAAAATATATACACACTGTCTGTAATGTAAGATAGGGAATGTTGTGCAGCATAGGTCCAGTGTTTTGCTTGTTTCCACATGTAATCATGCCAGACTGTAGCCCTTTATTGACCCACAAACCCTCATTTTTAATCCGACTAAGCATTCAGTTGTGAGATCAGAGGCTGTGAGACTGATTCCTGAAGACCGAGCTTAACTGGCTCCATAATTATTGTTTAGTCAGCTATAATTTGTGTTTATCCTCACTGGTTGATTGCTACTTATGTGTACTTCCTAAAAGCAGTATACAGTGGTCTATTCCTGTCTCTGTCATTGACTCCTGCTGTTATTTTCCTCTCAGGATGACACTGATTGGCACTCTATAGTTTTTCTACCTGCCCGCCCACATTCACCATGAGCATCATTCAAGACAAACTAGGCAATGAATTCCTGCGCTCCAATGGGGGCATGGACTCCAATTTTGGCCCTGGTATGATCATGTTCAGCCACCTTCCCCCGGTGACCAGCTTCACCCGGCTGGCCGCCCAGTCTGTCATGCAGGACCTTCCACCACAAGAGATGATCCTCAAGAAGGAGCGTGACTCACCTGATTGCATCGGGGGCACCCTGGGTGGCAGTCTGGGGTGTGGGGGGGTGGGAGACTATGTTCACACCATGGGCATCAAGCAGGAAAAGCTGACGGAGCACGATTATCGTCTGCCGCTGTACCCCGGAGGCCCTGGAAAGAGCACAGAGCTGCTGGAGGTGACAGTGGGTAACCACCAGAGCCTGCTGGTGCATGACCTCAGCATGGGCAATGTGAGTACCTCTGATGGGGAAAGGGAATGGGAGGGGGAGTTACATTTATTTCTCTGAATCAATGGCCACGTTTATATGTGCACAATAATGTTACTATTGCCAATAGTCAAAATAACACAATAGCCATTAAGCCATTTACATGATTCCATAAAGTGACACCCCCCATATAATCCGGTTTACATGTGACATGGTTGTTGCAAGTTTCGTCTTTTTGAGCCAGGTGTCCCTTACAGAACAGCATGAGGTACGGCACCAACAAATGTGCATCTTGATCACACTTAAAGAAATTAAGTGATTAAGGTGGATACTTGTTCTGACTGGTCTCTATAAATTTGAGTAAAATCGGACCACTCCACATATGTTACTGCGATTACGAGTACTCCAACGAAAAACATTCAGAGTATAGTATAGTGTGTATAGATTCTGCCTTACTGGCATCATTGTCTAAATAGTTTTTTGTGTTTATGTAAATGTGGCCAATGTAGAATCAAACAAATATCAGATGTAGGCCCAGATATATTTAAGCATAGGTTTAAAAAAAGCGGCTTTTTTTTCTCCACTTGGTCAAAATGATCAATATTAATAATCAGAAAAATATGGGTATAGTGAACACCTACACAGTTAAATCACCTCCCATGTGTGGATTTGAGGCTTGGTTCTTATCGGCTCCCCAGCCTTTGGGGTGCTGACTTGTCAAAAAGCCAATCCTATAATAAGAAAGAGAAGTCTCTGTGAGCAGACATTTTGTTCACCCATAGCTTGGTCATCTCACGTGCAATCGCGCGGAAACTTTCAGGACATGTAAAGAGCTCCCCGCCGGGTGACCTAACGGAGCCGGAATTTTCATTTTTGTCTTTGGGGCCATGCAGCAGTGTTATCAATTTCAGCGTTTCACGGAGCAGAAGCCTCAATTTCAGCGTATCACGGAGCAGCAGCCTATGCCCTTGTTTTGCCATAGTGACATCAACACACTTTACAGTCCATGTAGACTAGATAAGGATTCAGGAAATAACAGGAGGCTGCCTGTCCTTACTAAGTGGAGCATGTGAGCAGAGTCGAGTGGTGTGTGTTTGTTGTGTGTGGTCATGTGGTCAAAGTGAAACTTGTTCCTCATCATTCCAAACCACGGAAATTGCAAGAGAATGGGCTGAACGCGAAACAAGCTATTAAACACATTCAGAGAGGATTTCTCGACAACCGTTCATCCGATCGACTTGAAACTTGGCAGGTGTAGTTTTGACTGCAGGTTCGAGTGCAGTGTCGAGTTTGAAGTCGATCGGATGAACGCTTCGTGACAAAATCGTCCCAGTCCGAACGGCCAAGTAGGCTACTCCATGCAAATAAATTACTTGGATTATGTGTTTTAAGCTGAGTGAGTTTACAGTCCATGTAGACTAATGTGTGTTGTGTGATGTGATCATTAATGTACAGCTGCGTAGATGCACTACACGGGTATTCCGCTAGTATTTTAAAAGCAGGATGGAGAAGGAGGAGCCTGAGAAAGGAGGGGTGCAGGGGAGGAGCTTGTGTGGAATGGGTAATGGTGACATAAATCTAATGAAGGCTTGAGATGTGAAATATAAATCAGCCCCCCACTCGCTAGAAGGGTGATGTCATCAAGCCTCAGTCAGCACAAATGAAAACATCTTGGCAAGGACACGGCTGTCTTGTTTGAGCTTGCACTTCATTTCAGTTGTCTTTTGTGCTTGCTCAAGTAGACATACACACATGCACATACCTCTGTCTAACAATAGCCAGGCTTTGGAGGTCATCGTTGGTGCAAGTATATAAAAAAATATAATAAATTATTCTCTGCACTTCGTCAGATTTTTTTAAATGGTCTATGCAAGGACAAGTCGAGGGTGAAGACTTTAAACACAAGCCAGCAGATAATTGGAACCCTCTGGCCCTGTGACAACAGAAAGAAAACCCTTTACAAATGACCACTTTCAGTCAGGCATACATACTTATGAATTTAGTATGCTGAGGAGAGCCATGTTGGAGAAAATAAGCCCCACAGTCAGGAGTATTTTTCTTGGGCGTGCTCCCAAATTGTTGAACTTATTCTCAGGCTAATGGCCTTCTTGTGAGTGTGCAGCCATAAGTCGAAATCAGACTTATTTTGTTTTGGCTGGACTTGCTCCTAATCTTATCCAACATTTGGGGTAATTTTGAGAACTCTTGCATGTGCATCCACATTAATCCCATCAGTCTCTATATGGCAGTGAGGTGCAGCCTGTTCAAGTAATAAAGTTTAATTGAAAATGAAATTGCAATGAGAGGTGGTAAACAAAAGGAACAAAGGGGTGGGATCAGTGCTCAAGGGCAGCTGGATACCATTCTCTCCCTTGCCAAATGAATGCACTGCTCAGATTCTTCACAGTATTGGTAAGTTCAGGAACAGCCTTAAAGCATCATTAAAGTTTGGTAGAGGTTAGCGGTGTGACCGTGTACACGTGTACTCCTGTTCACGGAAATGAAACCATAACAGTTAAGGAAAAATCCCTAACCGAAAAATTGGTTTTTGTAAAAAAAACAAAAAACAACGCTATGAAAGTGATAGTGAATCTAAATATAACCACCAATACACTATCAACAGTCATCAGAGAGCATTGTGCAAGGCAATTCATTATCTAACTAGTAATCAGCTAACTCGCCATCAAGTAGCGGTGTAACATTATTTACCAGTGGGACGTCAGTTTCTACAAGAGTCCATGGGAAGATGGACGGAACAGCTACTCCTCCTTATTTTCTGGTCCTTGAATTAAATAATCCGGGGAAACATGCTCATCACACAACCGTATATCCCGTTTTCTAAGGAGGAGTAAATCCCAGTAACGCATGGCTTGGTACAACTCTCGGTTGTATAGTGGCAGTCTATAAAACGATTTCACGATTGCGTCCAATATGGCACATCTGCGCATATTGCAGGGATATAGTACGATACTTCAGCAAGGGAAATTAGCGACGTTGTTGCGTTTTTTTACACGTTCACATCCCTAGTAGAGGTTTGGGTTGTGTAGTTACCTTGACATGATGTAACTCCAAATATTGGCGAGATATCTTCAATAGTTGCTCCGTAGCTTCAAACTTGATAATCCACTTTTTTCTCTCTCTCCCCCATAGACTTGCATTGCACAG
>OMLI01029680.1:5676-18049 GCA_900302605.1 Rondeletia loricata | reverse complement strand
TCTAATTCAAGTTTCCGCACACATCATTGCAGTTTATACGAGAAAGTTGGTTTGTCCTCCTTATACAACCGTAGAATGGAACACTGGTACTTTTTTCTTTATAAGGCCATATTGCACGAACTGCCTCCTTATTTATGCTCTCTACTGACTCCTCAAACTATTAGTAGCTTCAACCTTCGGTCACACGGACAAATTATGTACGTCATTCCTCGAACTTGCACTGTCTACCTGGTTGGTTGACCAGGTAGAGACTGCATCCCTCCCCTGAACATTTCACCCTCATCTTAGTGTAAGCAACAGAGTCACCTTAAACTTGATTATTTTAATATTAATATTCATAAATGATTTATAAATCATTTAAGCATTATTTGTTAATAATCAACAAATAATGTATACATCATTTGTTAAAATAATGTAGGCCTGCATGTAGGTCTAACCATTACATGTATTAACATGAGGTGATGATATACAAACAGGGTTCGATATAATCTAGTCTTTCACAGGGGTGTGTAAAAAGTGTGTGTGTGTGTTGGGGGGGTCGTCATTCACAAATACGCTACAGTGATATCTGCACATTAGGGGTCCATACACGCATCGTGACACCATTGAGACATTGAGAATAACAATGGCAATGCAATACACATACCGTACACACACATATAGTGCTGCACCAATTACACATATAGTCTGCATCAATTAGGTTGCCGTACACAGACGTGAGATACATACTGAATGCCACCTCCACTACATGGCAATGGTACACACAAACACACACACACACACACACAGAAACTCATTGCTGCTTCAGTGATAAATTGAAGCCTGACAGTCAAGTGGACTCGCTATAAACACTGCTCAACACAGTATTTGTATTATATTTTTTTCTTCTTGTTGCAATATTAATCACTGAGTGCAAATAACATTTGAAATAAATACGAGAAGTGGTTGACTATAATTTTTAAACTTGTACTGCTTTCAGGGGAGCTCAGGGCTACTTTCAAGAGAACACAGCTGCCCTTGGCTCCCCCGTAATAAGCAATTCATAAGAAACGAATTGATTCAGCATTAACTCATAAACTCTTATAAACTTAACTTAACTAGTCGTCTTCCACCACTTGTCATCTGTCTGTCTCTTCCTATCAACCTCCATCTCTTTAGCATTGGCTACCTCTCCCTGACAATGGCCACATCATTTATTCAAGGCTGCCATATTCAAAGCTGAACGCATGTATAATGAATGACTCTTAGTGTAAAGAATCACAGTGGAGGTCAGATTCCCCCACAGAGAACTAAGGGTTGTTCTGTTTCTTTGCCCTCGCAGGCAGCTAAAGCATCTTTCTGCCAGTCTGAGGACCCAGGCAGATAAATGTCTCTCTCTTAGCAATATTTACATCTTATGACACCAGCTACACCCACATTTACTGCTTGCTTGACCCTGGATCATTTTTTGATGTTTTATTCATCTTTTCTGTCACATGAATGTTTTATAGAGGAGTCTAGATATAGTTTTTATTCATTTATTTATTTTCAAACCTACACTCTTCACTGGCTTCTCACTGTAAATACACGATACAAGAATGAGTGTTGATCACATGCTGTTTCAGAACAATTTAGTGGGTGTATGCTTAGATTACCAGCTCATTGCCTTTAACTATCAAATTAATTGCAGAATAATTTCCACCCAGGGACACAGACATCTAATTAAATATACAGTACATTGTAAATGGCTAACCAAAATGAAAAATGCATGACTTAACATAGAAATGCCTTTGGTGTCCCTTGGCAAGGTTCTGTCTCATATCAAGTAAACACTTATTGATAAAGAAAATATCACACATTTACATGCCTGTGCTGCAATTTCCCCAGGCATCTAAGAGATATTATTAGGTCAAAGCACTATCTTGGATCTTTGATCTTGTTATATGGATAGATAAAATAAGGGTGGAAGTAATGAATTACATTTACTCTCATTACTGTAACTGAGCAGCTTTTTTGTGTACTTGTACTTTTATGTGGAGGTAATGTTAACTGACTGACATTAAAGGGGCTTTAAGTAATCTATGACCTTTATTGACCTCTATCAACAACCAGTAGGAATTGCAACAACATTGATAGAACTGATTTCCTCTGACACAAGTCTCTGGCACAACTATCACTTAATCTAACCTAGATGGCTAAATATGAACAAGTTTAGTCAGCTATATAAATTAGGTTAGGTGGCTTTCAGTTAACATGGTAGCTAATGTGAGTCGTAGCTAACGTTAGCTAACTTAACTAACATGACACAACAAAGTTGAACACAGAGTAACACCGTTAGATTGGCTAAATCAGACATAGCTAAGGAAGCTAAGTTCCTCTTAGCTACAATCTGTGAGAAAAATAATAATACTTGTGACAAAGTGTCTTCTGCAAACACAGTGATGATTTGATAGCTGCAGTCTTTACCAACTCCAACGTGAATCAGCCTCTTCAACAAACATATCAGACCAGCAGTAGCACTTTATTGCTCTGGGTCCTCTTCTCGCTTTAATCTTGTCACCCAGGCCTCTCATTGCTTTTTGCCTGCTCTGACTTTCCTGATGGAAACAGAAAGGAACCCGATCCGTTTCCCCTCAAATTTTTTTGCTCCAGAATAAACACGCTGGTTTCAAGTTAGCGATCAAAAAGAACCCGGAAGTGCCTGATGCATAGTTGTTTACACTATGTGAATTTCACGTATAGCACGTATTTCACGTATATTCACAATAAGCAAAGTTGAGAATGCAGTTGATAACGTCGGAGGAGAAAATAATGCTTCAACTGACCGCGCTGTCCATAGCACTGTCCATAACTTGTGAGTTACGCAGCATATTTTCACATGGCCTCTTTATCTTTGTTATTCTGTCTTCAACCTGCATTTTACATTAACTACTACTCACTCACAATTAACTTTGCCCACAGCAACACCAAAGACTTAGGGGCTTGATGAGAGAGGGAAAGTGAATGGGTATATATATATATAGGTAAGGGAAAGATGGAGTTGGTGAGTGAGGGAAACGATGAATAGGTTAAGGAAAGTCAGTGAATGTCTTCAGATCCAAATCATCTCCCAGGTCCTCACCCAAGACCTTGGAGCATTTAGACTTTCAGTTTGCACAGTAAGTTGGTGAAGAAAAGCCGGATGGTGGTCATGTTTTACTTTGTTTCTGCACTTTCTTTAGTAAAAAAAAAAATTATTAACCTAGTTTGGACTCTCTGTCCTCTTGTCCTTTTTACATTACATGGGAAAGATCATTAACTTTAAAGGCCCTATATGTAAATTTTCGGTCGAAATTAACATTCATTAAGCATTTTTTATTGCCAATGAGTGAATTCTCCGTAACTAATGAGAACTAATGAGACCAGCTGCGTCTCTCTGTCCAGCCGTTCAGTCTCTGTATGAGCAGGACTGTGGAGGACTCGGGCCGAGTTTTCGCGGCAAATCTAACGGATGTGACGTTATGCACGTTCCCGAGCCTGCCTCTCACACACACACACGCGCGCGTCACGCACGAGCCAGGAGCACGTGTAAGAGACTGACTGCAGTTCCCCTAACGGCCACCGGTGTCAGTAAGAGTAACAATTTACATATAGGGTCTTTAACTAGTACATTTTAAATGAGCTATTTTTTACTTTGACTTTTTATATCAGTAATTTTACTTCTACTTAAGTCAAATTTGAGCAAAGTAACAGTAGGCTACTTTAACTTGAGTAGATATTTCAGTAGGTCTACATTTTCCACCAATGATGTTTCATTATGTTGAAACATATTTTAAAAATGCACAGCATTGTTTGTAAAATGCTGATCTATACGTTTTACAGGAACAGATGCTTCTTTTGCCTTTACAAAGTAGACAGCGGATGTACTGCAATGGAGGTATACTGCAGCAGCATGGATGGAAGGGAAAGTTCTGTTTAGCCCGTCCCATCCTGTCAACTCTCAAGGTGAAAGAAATGTTTTTCCATCTGGCTGAACCTGTACCTCTTGGGTAGGTGTCCATTTCACTGGCCCCTACAATGAAAACCCTACTGGTTGGTTGACCAGGTAGAGACTGCATCCCTCCCCTGGACATTTCACCCTCTTTGTCTTTATACTGGCGAGCATTGCACCCAGGCCCCCTGGGTTGTTCCAGACCCAGCTGACTGTGTTGAGACTTTATACTGTGTGTAGCCCCCTGATTAGATAGTTGAAAGTGGAGAGAGACAGGAAAGACTGGGATGACATGTGACAAAGGTCCTGGGCCGGTATGCACCTTAGACCACTGAGCCAACAGGACGCCCCTAGTCTGAAGGTTAAGGGGAGTAAACTAATCACAGCCCAGGGGGGACAGAGAAAGGCATGTACGCTCAAAGGCATTATGACGGTGCTTTATCATCTGAGGTCAAGTACAGCAAACTTTATAGATACAAAAAAATATTAGGTGCTTAAAATCGCAATGATTCCCAGCAGTGTACCCATTCAAACGAGGTGAACAGTAGTTTAATGAGCATAATAAGATGACAGGAAGTTTAGGCATGAGAGAGTTCAAGTATACAAGCATTTATTCTGTCTCAGGGTTTAGACGACAGACTCACCCAATATATTTTATGCTGACTACAGTAAGCCAACCATCTGATTAAAAGTGAGCATTATACAATGTAATCTTTTATATCCATAGTTGCAAGATAGGGATGATTTAACTCTATGTGGGTCCACAGGTTAGTAAGTTCATTTGAGCGTAATATGGAGTAAATATATGGTCCCGCCTGCAGTAATATGTCACTGTACATTCAAGTTTCACAGCTTATGACCCTTATGTTAATAATCAGTACATATTTGCCAAAATACAGCAACAGACCTTTGAACACACACACACACACACACACACACGTATGACCTTTTACAGTACTTCAGAGCATGGCTTCGGGTCCTGGACAGCTGGACAGCACTGTGCCTTTACGTCACACTCTATATAGTACCCTGCACCTCTACCCTGGTGCCATCTCCTACTGTGGAGCTCTCAGGAGGGAACACACACACACACACACACACACACACACACACACACACACACACCCTACAGGGAGACATCTGGAGCAGGAACATCAGAGTGATGCCATTGCACACCAAACACCTAGGGCTGTGTCACACACGCACACACACACGCTGGTTGTGCATACACGGGGACCGTATGTGGACATGTTCGACCCATGTTTGAACTTTTCAGTGTACCAGGCAGTGCACAATAAGGTCAAAATAATTATGATAATCAAATGGTGAGGCGTCTGAACACTGTCGCAGAAGGAGTGTCTCTGTGCTGAAGGTGGACTGGGTGTGCTTGGGGACCAGTGAGGTCAAATGTAAGGGTGCGAGTTAACACTTGGATGGTGACAATATGAACTGGATCACAGTTCCGTGCTGTTGAGGAGTTGCAAGGACAGTGCAAATCAACACAAATTACTTCCATGCAAGCCACTAATGCATCTGATCTGATTCACAATGCATGCTTTGTGTATTCACAAGGCCTCTCACTTTAGATGACAATAACTGGACCATGGGCAATCACTTGTCTGTTTCACTAAACTACAACATAAATAACTGGATGATGATAATTACACAATGCAATTATACACTATATGTGCTGTGCATGCTGCATGCGAATAATCATTCCGTAAATCCACAGGAAATTACAGCACAATGCTGAAATGTCAACTTCAATCAACTTCATACCAACAGCAGTAAACACATTTCATAACAGGCCTACACATAAATAACACAATAACGGCAGGACAATATAGCTTAACAATATAAATTAACTCTTGTTATTACAATAATGTATCCATCAGAGTTAATTAAACTTGTTTAAACTAATTAAACATGTTAGTAATTGACATTTTTCAGGTCTGTTAAGAGATCCAGGTAGATAAAGTGGCAATTAGACTGACAAGTCAAGCAGAAGAGCTTTTGAAGTACAACAACTAGCAGTCCGCCTCATGTTTTCAAAATCTCCAGCCTCGCTGCCTAAAGTTGCCTAAAGTGTAATCTCCCAGTATCCAAATAGGTCAGTTTGGACTATGACACATCAACATTTGATTCTATTAAATCATGCACTGGTGCTCCTTTAAGGGTTAAACCTGTGGATCGTAGGCAAAGCATTGGAAAGCAATGCACTCCACAGGGCCGCCTTTGATAACAGGGAAGTGCTCCATCAAACACTGGTGGTCTGCACTGAATGTAAAAGTCACAACTGACCCTCCCCTGTGAATCTCCTTTTTCATACTTCCTCATCAAGGGAACTGATTTTGTAAGCCTCTCCAGACTCTTATTCTTCATTTTGAATGACAGATTATTGTTTGCCACTAATTTCCTGACATCTCACACACCCAAGTCCAGTGGAGCTCCACTCACACAGTGAAATTCCTCAGCACATTGACAAATAGGTTTCTTATCAGGGAATTGGAGAGCGATGTCCTTCCCTCGTCTCCCTCTCTCCCGTTTCTGGCTCTGAATGCTTGCACCTTTCAGCCAGATAAGACTAAAGAATTCAAGAATATTCATTGCTGGATTCAAGATATCCAGAATTTTAGTCTAAGCATAATCCTCCAGTCAGAAGAAAAACGAACAAAAAGGTAATATTTCAAGAGTTGAAAAAAAATAAAACAATATAGCCTAATCTTCCCATTATGTATTTTAGAAATGGTACAATCTAATGTTAATGGATTCATGGGCCCAAAAGACATAGAAATGAGTGTAAAATGAATATGTTTAATTTCAAATCAAGGAAAATCACATTGGAAACGTATAGATGGAGTTCTAATGTTTCATGTGACAGAGAACACAATATTTTGAGATGAACAATATTGTCTGAACTGGATGAAGAAAGAAGAGAAATGGAAGGAGGACCCAGTAGCTTTAAAAAAAAATAGCAAGGAAGCATTTTTAGCTTGTCATGTCTGTTGACTTTCTACGCAATCCATCACATCACTCTTATCTGGATCCGTCAAGGCTTTATCAAAAACCACAGGCTTCCTTAAAACAGACAGCCTTTCAAGGTGAAAAATAATGCTTGAGTTTCAAAAAAATGCAAAGCGAACTTCTGAGTTATGTTTTGTATGGACAGTGTGTGTTGTTGCAGATACGTTTATGGAGAGTGTATCTCCCATTAGTCAACTGTATGCTGAGAATCATTAGAACAACAACAATACCTGATTCACTTTGAGGAGGAGATATTTTATTCCTTAGCAATGTCCCCAATGTAGTCAGTGTGCGTTCAACGTGATTCTTCAACTCAGAAAAGGAATACAAAGGAATACAAGGCCTGTGTGAGGATGTGATGGGGGTTCAGATGAGCCAATGTAGACTTGATTGAGGACTCTCTCGAATCATGTTCTTGGTACACAACTCCTCAAAAGCTCCTCTGAGAAAAATACTCAAGTAAGGAGCTACTTGAAAAAGAATGTGCCCATTTAAATTGTGTGGCTGTGAATGAAAACGATTCATTAAACAAACTCTCTTCAAGTAGCTTAACTTAACCAACGACAAATTTTGGAATATTCTCAACATTGCTTCAGGAGATTTGTTTTCTCTTTACTGTGCCTTAACAAGTGCTTAGTAGACCATTCCTGGAGGAACTGCAAACATCCTTAAACTTGTACCAACCCTGCTCTACAATTAGCAGCCTTCTAATTTATGCCCTGTGTAGGCTAAAGCTTTCAGTGTGGGCACTGAGGCCTGTGCCTGTCTATCTGTGTGTGCATTTGTGCATGGGTGTGCTTGTGTGTGAGTGAGAGTGTGTATGTGTGTTTGGGTGTGTGTGTGTGTGTGTGTGTGTGTGTGTGTCAAAGCACATTGAAATGAATTAAATTGACAGTTTTAGTCCTCAAAAATCAGGGAGTCCATTAAAATGTGTGGGTCAAAGTCAGTTTTTCCTGGATCCATGTATTCTCCAAGATGGGAGTTGTCAGGTTTGAGCCAGGGCCTGGAGAAACACACACAAGAGGAGAGGGTGATACACAGTGATAGTGGGGAAAGAGCAAGCCGTTAGTCCATTCTTCACCTACTCTCAAAGTCCTGTATGTATTGACAGTTTTAGGTCCAGTACATAAAAAAATCATTCATCAATCCAAAGTTCCTGTTCTCACTGTGGGACCAGTGGCCACTTAACAGCTCTGCTTCGCTGCTTCCTGGAGTAGAGTCAACCTTTGTGAGAAAACTGTCGCTGTCCAAGGTTTTTCCTCAAGCCATGTTGAGGGCCTTGGTGCATGTGTGAGATGAAGCCAAGCTGACAGAAGTAAACACAGTTGACTGATCCAGCCCTCGATCAGGGATTGACTGCTCTTTTTCCATCTCATCAATCCTGTCATGCCTCTGTCGCCACCCCTTTATCCCTTCCCCGTATCCCACTCCAGCAAACTAAATCAGATAGGAGAGATAGGTAGGCCTACTCACCCAAATAATCAAATGGCTTACGAGATTTGCGCTGGGAAATTAGTCTGGATCTGTTACAATAGCCACACAGTGACATTGGTTTGACTTTCTAAAGAGAAAGACGCTTTTCTCCAGTGTCAAGACTGCACACCTACATCCACATACCATTACCATTGTCACCTAGAATTAGATTTTCATGGCACCACAATCGAGCTCAGATGATTATCATGTCATACGGGATATGGAACATAATTATATTTCACATTAGAACCACTGGCCATGTATTCATAACATGTCTGTTCTTTTCTCTACAGAGTTGATAATTAGCCTTCTCTTCTATGCTCTGTGTCACTGACAACATGGCTATGGAAAGGCGGTGTAAGATTTCACATAGCGCATGCAAATGCCCGCCAGTTTATCAGTATGAGGATTATAATTGAAATAGAGATTCGGTGTGTGTGTGTGTGTGTGTGTGTGTGTGCATTTCTACAAAGTGTTGGTGCAGATCAATATTTAGAGTGAAGCAGGTTGGGGGGCAGAGTGCTGCAGTCACAGCAGACTAACAGACCGGATAGTTTCAGTGGTAATGGGCTATTGGTCTACGTTCCTTCTCTCCCTGCGTTCTCCAGTCTAGTCAGCTCACACTGCTCTCAGCTACTTCATGGTCCTCTAAACAACACTTTCAACAATGCCTGGCCCTCTCCATATGCTACCTTTGATTACCGCAACAACCCATTAAACACACACACACACACACAGCAATATACATACATTGTCTGGCAAGTGATGCGGCCCACAGCTGTTACTGAGTGAGGTGGATGTGAACAATAGCCAAGCCAGTGATTTCCCCAGTGACTCCCAGCCATTTTTATCCACTCTATTTCTGGACTGTCACTCAAGACAATACATTGATTAGTTCTCACTTTCATAAAGCAATACAATACAGCCATTCAAGTATTACCACTATGTTACAAGCCAGCTCTTGTGATGCGTTTGCATGATTCACTCCTCACTTTGACATGTGTCATCATCCTCATCATCGCCACCACCATAGGTTCCCTATTATCATCACTGTCGTTATTGTCACAATCATCATCATCATTATCATCATCATAATCATAATCATCACCCCCACCATGATCTTTTCCTATCCACCTTTTATATGGAGTCCCTCCTCCCAGACCAGAGTGCACCAGTTAGAGTGTGTGATTGTGTCTGAGCCCTCTGATTGAGATTTATGACCAGAGAACCACTGATTATGATCCGGTACATAGAGAGTGACCGCAGGTCCATGTTGCACTAACTCTCCACCTGTTCACCATATGGGCCCATCTAAATGAATGGGACCAGTCGCAGCCTATCCATAATATAGCTGTACCAACTGCTCATGTGCATTTTGTTTAGAGGCGGCATAACAGAAGGTGGTGTGTCTGTTCTGTGGCTGTTATTGTTATTTGTGAGCTGCTTTATGGGTGGGTGTAATGGAGGGATATGTGTAACATTATCATTAAACAACAACCAAGCAAATACATCTCACTTTCTGTCAATGATGACATATACTGTCAGACTAACCTGAGCATACTGTACCATCTACAGTGACATGCCAAAATAATCCAGCATGCTCTAACTGTAAAACCAGCCAATGTTTAGAGAAGCAAGCTAGAAGGTTTCTGTTTTAAATCCCTAGACTGGTGTACAGGAAGCTCTCTCCCATCTCTCGGTACTGTCAAACCGCCCCATTTGTGCTGCACAAATGACAGATTTATTCAGTTATAAATTCACTGTCGTCAGAAAGCCAACAGCAACTGTTGAAAAATAATCTGCAGTAGGCTTGTGGTTGTGATGAGGGAGAGCAGAGTAGCTTTCAACTGCAGTCTCGAAGGGTTTATCACAGCGTGAGAGCTCCCCTTGTATGAGGCATCACTTTAATTGTGAGCTTGGGACCAGAGGAAGTGATGCAGGCTGTTTCTCCCACAGGATGTGATGTCTCTGACAATCTGCACTAGATCTGAACACCTCTCCACTCTTCTCCTCTCCTCTCCTCAGCCAATGTTTAGAGAAGCAAGCTAGAAGGTTTCCGTTTTAAATCCCTAGACTGGTGTAGAGGAAGCTCTCTCCCATCTCTCGGTACTGTCAAACTGCACCATTTGTGCTACACAGTGACCAACAGGATAAGACTGGTTGTAAGTGTGTATGTTAAACTCTGATTTTCCTCCCCTTGCCTGCACTTCCACCCTAAAGACCATGGCTGTAAGTAAGATAATAATGTGTTCTTAGTCAACTTCTCTGGTAAAAAAACAAGGGTTAATACTTTATTTTAATAACTTGCTCCATACATTAGTTAAATAGTATAACTGATAAATCGTCATCCATCATTGTCTTGGCTAATGTATAAAGCGGGAGCAATATGTCACATGTATTATTGCCGCCAAATGTGGAGTTTACATTCTGCATTCAATGTTCCTATGTATGATTAAGTCACAGGACTAATGTTTCTCCCAGCATCTATCATCCCTCTGTTGAATAATTTAGTGTGGTCAAATTAGAATGTATGTATCGGCCGTGAATTAAACATGAGCAGTAATTTGAGCAGGAAATGGAACCTGATTTGCCAAGGTATGTAGTGACATCCAAATGTACGACTAGATGACTCACCAAAGCAGATTTGAGAAATAGCTGTAATAACACATGAAATATGCATGTTAGAAGGGATATTATTAGATCACAGATGTTCTATTCAGTCTACACAAAGGTAACCCACGGTAACCACCATAGAACCAACACTCACTCATGGTTCTTTCAACGTGTATGTTTGATCCAACAACGCCATGACAGATTTATTCCGTTGTAAATTCACTGTCGTCAGAAAGCCAACAGCAACTACAGTAGGCTTGTGGTTTGTGAGCTTGTGAGCAGAGTAGCTTTCAACTGCAGTCTCGAAGGGTTTATCACAGTGTGAGAGCTCCCCTTGTATGAGGCATCACTTTAATTGTGAGCTTGGGACCAGAGGAAGTGATGCAGGCTGTTTCTCCCACAGGATGTGATGTAGTCTCTCTGACAATCTGCACTAGATCTGAACACCTCTCCTCTCCTCTCCTCTCCTCTCCTCTCCTCCTCCTTACAGTGAAGGAAATAAATCAGGGGCTGGACTATTGATTGTGCTGTGTGTTGTTGTGTAAACTAAATGAGCAATCTTTAGCTCAGCAAATGGATACAGCTGAATTGTGTCAGACAGTATTGGATTGCTTATTTATTTATTCTTTGTTCCTCTGGAAAATCGAAGAGCAGGGCAGAGAAAATACTGTACAAGTCAATCTGTCATTCTTCCATTATGCTCTAGACAAAATACAGCTTTTGGTATTTGAATGGTTGTGATCCATACATTGACTGTGCGATTTCAGGACTCTGTGGATCAGTGTGCTAAATAACTGGTATTGATGGCTAAGAGAGCTAAACCTAAAGGGACACACTCTGACATAAATGATCTTTCAATATGCTGTAGAAGCAGCAGAAACTGTAAATACTGCAAGTCACAGTTCAAAAGACTAAGCTTAACAACAAGGCTTGAACCTGTAGCTGAATGTGACAATTTTCCATATAATGCTCCAATAATTCATATTAGCGAAAAGACAAACACCTAAACACAAATTCAAATGATCAGTCATCTACAGAGAGAAGATTCCACCATGGTGCTTTAGAGAAAAGCAAAGGTTACGGCTCATCTAGCTGCAGTGCTATAGGGTGAGCCAGAAAGAGTCAGTCAAGCCAGTGGTACGTGTGTGTGTGTGTGTGTGTGTGTGTGTGTGTGTGTGTGTGTGTGTGTGTGTGTGTGTGTGTGCGCCTGGTACTCTGCCTGTGCACCAAGGAGCAGGGCTGCCAGAGAAAGGGGAGAGCACAGGGATTGCAGGGCTCTGCACAGATCAGAGGGAGAGTGCAGCATTCACTCCT
>OMLI01029651.1:0-14701 GCA_900302605.1 Rondeletia loricata | reverse complement strand
TGTGTTTAGACATGGAGGGAGGAGTCCCAGAGCCACTTGTTGAGAAGGCAGACAGGCGTTGGGAAGAAGATGTTGAGGTAGTGGGAGGTGCTGGTGGTGAAGGACTGGTACTGTCTCCCAGAGCAGAGGGCAAGCTTCTCAAACAAAGTGGAGATTTGCGGTCGGTGGAAATCTACCCTGCCCTTTTTGTCCTCACAGTGACCCTCTCAGCAGCCTCAGAGTGGGAGGAAGCATTTTCATTTGCGCCAACATTTCAGGCATTCAGCTTACGCTCTTATCCAGAGTGAATTACAATGAGTGCAAGCTTAAATTTCTTACACAACAAGCAACCATTAGTGGGATTGTACGGACCAGAGCCAGAGCAATAGATGTATCAAATACTCATGTGTCCCTAGAGTGATATTGTATGATGGACAAGTGCTAGGTAAAAAAAAAACAACAAGCAACTGAGAAAAAGTAGATGAGTTTTTCTTAACAAGACATTATCAGTACGAGTAGAGGATGGAGATATGGGACAGGGAGACGTTAACAGAGGGGGGACGTACACACAGTGTGTCTTGAAGAGATGAGTTTTCAGGTTACGACACAGGATCGGGAGGGACTCTGCTGTCCTGACCGAGTTGGGAAGGTCATCTCACCACCGGGGAAGGAGGAGAGAGAAGTGTTGAGGCCGGGCAGAGTGAAGCCCATGACACTGCGGGGAAGGGAGAGCTAATAAGCGCCTGCTAGTAGCAGAGCGCAGGGCACACAGGCCCGAGTCCAGGGCTGCACCATGCCATGTGCTGTTTGGGGCGTGCAGCTCCTGGATATTGATATGAGCAATAACAGGCAAGCAAGTGGAGGAAGCACAGGAGCGGTGTGACATGGGAGAAGTTGGGTGGGGGGGACTGAAGACAAGGCAGGCTGCAGCATTCTGGATGAGTTTTCGGGGTTGGAGAAAGTACTTTAGCAGCGCAGCCAGGCAGGAGTTACAGTGATCCAGATGGGAGATGACTAGAGCTTGGACAAGGAGTTGGGCAGAGTCTCTGGTGAGGAAAGGTCTGACTTAGCAGATGTTGTGGAGTGCAAACCTGCAGAATCCAGTGATCTGTGTGTCAGAGGAGGGATACGGTTGAGTGTTGTCAGCATAGCAATGCTAGGAAAACGTGTGGGATGTGGTGACCGAGCTAAAAGATGTAGTGCAGAGAGAGAAGAGGAGAGGTCCCGGTACTGAGCCCTGAGGAACCTCAGTGGAGCGTCTGTGTGGTTTAGATAGACACCTTATACACAGAGTCCGATACTTTATTGTCATTAATGTCCGCGGGCTGGGTTCACATTTCTGGTGGGCTGTTTTTGGCCTGTGGTCTGCAGTTTGTCCTTGCATGTAAGGATCAAGGAAGAACCTATATTGAACATAGTCAAGTTTTCCTCTTTTTACTAGCACAAAATCAAAAACTGCGCAAAACGACATGCTAAGAGCGCCATACTTTATTGTAGTATCATAAATAGGGCATGGTTGGAAACACAAGCCTCTTGTGACTCTAGCAAAACTATTTGAATTAATGTGTGATGATGTGAGTGATCTCAGCAGCACTTTGAAAATGACAACGCCAGCTTTGCAGTTTTACCCGATTGTCTAAAATGACCTAGTGTGACCTCTAGGATAATCACAGCCTCATTCAACTTTACACGCAGAACTACAGACACGGGCTGTTCAAATCTTTTTCAAACATTTACAGAAAAAAAGTATTCAAGTCAAGTTTATTTGTGTAGCCCTTAATCACAGTTACAGTCTCAAAGAGATTCACAACACCCACATTATGAAACAATAAATGAAAACGACACCCCATCCAATATCCACCATCTAATCAGGGTCTTATCTTTTTTGAGCCATTTACAGACAAAAATACTCACCCCATCCAATCAGGATCCCATCCACTATATCCAATTGTTTTATCACCAAAAGGTCACAGGTTCAATCCCTACATCTGCCAATGTGTGTCCATCAACAGCCAATGTGTCATGTCAAAGTATCCTTGGGCAGGATACTAAATCATTATAGGTCACACTGTATAAGCACGGCAACAAAGTACTGTAAAATAAAAAGACAATTAAACACATACTGTAATTGTTACAAAACTACAAAAAATATTAATTAATTAAAAATTACATAATTCATTAAAATCCTATTAAGTATTGTTAAACATGTTGATATAGAAATGTCTTGTGTTAGATGTTGTTATATTTTCCTGGTGCACGGCTTCAATACAGACAGTAGTATAGGTCCAAATCGGTCCAAAGATTAGAAAGAGTAGATGTTCAAAATGTGTTTCTCAAAAAATGTAAAAAGTTAAATCCATCACAGTGAACTTTGATGGGCCAACAGGTAAGCTTTTATAGAAAGGATAGCTTCATAAGTGTACCAGGTTTTGTGTCTGTTAGATTAACTAAATGAGCGTTATAGCTCTTTTTTGACGTTTTTTTTTTATTGTAGCAGTCCAACCATGCCAAAAGGAGTAATATTGCAACATTCATGACCTTTCTTTAGCTTTATTTAGCTAAGCTTTACAGCGTTATATAACTTCATGATATTCAATATGGGTTATCTTCTCTTTATACTGTCTTAAATTGTGAAAACTAAAAACATGAAAAAGGGTAAAGATGAAGAGACAATATCACAGTATTAAACACAGCATACACATAACAATGTTGTTCTAAAATTAGATAGCCTTACAAAAACTACTGCTGGCATGAAAATATGGCCTGCTGTGGAAAGACACTTAGTATTTTAAGTCGGGGTGTCGCTATTGCGCCAAAGAAGAGATTCAACAGTGATCTGGGATCATCCCTTGGGTTCATCTAAGCCTCTTAGATGGGAAGATTTGGAACTATCAAAATAGTTGTTAGTGTTAAATAATATGTATTAATATGATGAAAAGCTTATTTGGCACCTCAGTTTAATCCACTTCGTTAGTCCAGCCAAATGATGCACGTCATGATCGTTTCAGTTTTACTGGATGGCATCTTTGTGACAATAGCGACCCCTTGTGTAAAAGAAGTGTCACTACAGTATAGCCTACAGTACATTACATTAGAGCCATGCGTCATATGTATATTCACATGTTAAATATTAGCTCAATGACGCAAATCAGCACTTTAGAATATTTTTTTATCTGATTTTAAAATGTTTAGAAAATATTGGTGACGTCACACTTCAGTGGCCTGCAAAGGGGCGTGGTTATCTTAGACACGCTCGCACCTTGCTCATCAACATGTATTTGTGGTATTTTCACCCTCCCCTTTTGGCAGTCACATGAGCAGTTTCTGCGCTCCCGTGACATCTTTTGAACAAATAACAAGGCGTGCCATGGCTGCGTGCGTTATTGGGCCAGACTGCTTTCACAGCATCCAACTTGGCTCGGCTCCGCGCCTCTGTCCAGTGGCCTGCAGTTACATTTGACTGTCATCTCACTCAGGACATCTTTTCCCAGATTCCCAGATATATAGCTGTGTTGTAAAATAAGGGAAATACTAATTATTGGACCGCAGTCGACTTACAGAGTTGTTCTTTTTCAAGCGGAAGTGTATGAAACTGACTCCCGGACATTTAGGTAAGTTTGTGCATGATCGTCCAGAATAATCCTCACAGGTCATGATGCTCATGATGCACCCAGCCGAAAATATCCCGGACGTTAGCAGCATGCTATTTTAATGACAAAGGGTGCGTTCTTTTATGATGCCGGGCGAGCCGACGGCGCGGTGTAATCGTTACAAATCATCACTTCCTGACCGAGAGCCAGATGAGACGGCCCGTTATAAAGTCTCGCCAAACATAAACAATGACATTGACCCGCAATGCAAACTATGACTTTTTTCTGGGATGGTGTTTTTGTGCTTTCTACTGCACGCGAGCAGCATGTTTTGATTTGTTTGAATGGATTTGAATAGCCTACGCAATCCACAGTTTACCTTTGTATCTCGGTAGCCACGATTACAAAGTTTTGATGTCACATACTTTGCTCCACCCTCGCCGGCCCTGTACGGAAACATGACGGAAACGTGAATTATTATATTAACCTTGTGGTTTCTAAAGTGTGGTCAGGGGACCCACAGGGGTCCGTTTAGGTGGCTTCAGGCGGTCTGCATCAAAATAAGGAATAGTTCAATTTGACTATAATTTACTTCTATAGAAGTTGGCACGATACGAGCATGCTTAAGAGTGACTATTTTGCTCATGGTTTCACTTTAAACAACAAAATGTCAGCTGGAGGTCAGGGACAAAACCTGGACAAATGGAGGCAGGGCCATTGACCTGTTTGGGGTTGAGAGCATGTTCCACCAGGTAATTTGCTCCAGACTTGTGAATGTTTCTCTGAAAAGGCTTTAAGTCAGTCAGCTGTATAACTGGTGGATAGAAACGTCTCTGATAGCAAACTACAGATAACTGCCAAAATCAAGGAAAAACGTGAGTAAAAAAGACACAAATTGTATTGAAAGCGGTACGTCTACACAGGTGTGGCCCCTAAGATAATAAGCAGTTAAATGTCCCATCATGCTTAGGGTCATGTATAAAAATGCTGCAGTTCCAGTTTCCCATCATTGTGGTTCCAGAAGATCTCAGTGACTGTGGCAATGTTGTGGCAAGCTTGGCAGGAGCTTCACTGATGAAGACTGCTCAACTTGAGGAAGAGTGGCTAACGTGATGTTGGCATGGAAGTGTGAGGCAGAGACATCGACTGTGGTCAGAAGTGCGTCGCTCCTCGACTGTGATGTCTGTGCTTTGGTTTGAGATGCAAGGGAAAACAGACAAGCTACTGTGAATCAGCTGACGGAAAATGTCAAACTAAGGTGTGAGCAGGCAGTTTCATCTTAACAGTTAGTCGCAAAATTCACAGATAGAGGGGTCCTGCGGTCTGGTTGCAGTGCATAATCCCTGTATTGCACCTAAAAATGATCTGCTAAGCAGTGGTAACAAAGTCACATGGTCAGATGAGTCATCCTTTACCATGTTCTCATCAAGCATCAAGCACATGTGTGGCGCTCTCCAAATCAGGTCTACAGGCCTGAGGGCTGGTCAACTTGCTGGATTTATTTAGCTGTTGTCCGCATAATCTGTGTGTAGAATGGGAATCTGCTCAAAAGACAGATTTTTTATGTTGACCAGATGCACATTTTTGTTTTTCTTGTCAAAATCCCCAAAGATGCTCTGATTGGCCTTATATCAAAAATCGTATATTGGCTGTTCTATGTTGTCCGCTGATGGCATGATGCAGTTTGGTTGATAACATATTGTATAACTGATCAATATTACACTGGTTGTCTATGGAAAGCCCTTAAACTCAGTTGATTCTAATGCAACATTTTGATCAGATTCCACACAAGTATGCATGAATACGTTATATGTGTATTATTATTGTTGTTATTATTAGTATTAGCAGTAGTACTACTAGTAGTAGTAGTATTGTTGTTTTGATGGAGACTTTTAGTGTCCCATGGTCAAAATGTTGTTTCAGATGTTTTTCCACCCTGCCAAGAGTAACATTCTGGGGGAAACACTGAATACTTGTAATTTTTTGGCATGAAAATTGCCAAATTTAAAGATATTGTATATACAAAATATCAGCTATCGACAGCTTCAGTCCATCAAATATTGGTATTGTATCGGTCTTCAAAAACCCATTTCAGTCAAACCCTACTTCATTGTTCTGGATACCATGATCTTCTCTTTACCCTCTCTTACCCTCCCCTATTCATATTCTTCACTTTTGGATACCGTCATGTGTCTTCTGATGAGCTTGTAGTGTATGGGAGAGACTTGTCCCTCCACTTTGCACACTGTACATTAATGTTGAAGCCTGTGTCTTGCAGCATCTGAAAATCCGAAAGGGGTTTATCCTGCAGAAAAGCAAGATTCAACATTGATCACTGAGGAACTTTTTTTAAATGGGCGATTATCTCTTTTCTCCCCCAGCTGTTGTCATCTTGGCTTAAAAATGCTCTTACCGTTTCAAAAGCTATTCTTGCCTTTTCTTTGACAGCTATCTTTCACAACATGAGACGTGAGTTCTTTGACTGCTTCTTGAAATATTTGTAGGAGACTATTTGCCATGGAAATCAGTCTGTATTTCCTGAGTAATATGGCTAAGACGAACGTTTCTTCTTGTCTTTTTGTACGAGTATTTTCCCAGTATATGGTGCAAAAAGTTTACTGTGAAGAGTCATTCTGATGTGAGCAGGGACTTTGGGTTTGTTGAATTCCTTCTTGGTTATAGGGCAGCATTTTCACACATGATTTAAATGTATGTTGTTATATCCTCTATTAGAATTATGAATTTGTGAGTTAAAAATGGCACACACCAAATATTTTATTTTCACAATCATTTTTTTGTAGTTTTCAACTTGACATTGAAAGAGAGGGAGATAAACAGTGGAGCATAATACATTAACAGGTGTTTTTTCCCCCATAGTTGATGAGCAGGAAAATAGTTTTGAATGCACATTTAAGGGTCACTGGAAAACGCTGGTAACGTAACATGCCAACAATATCACTTGAAAAGCCCTGCAGCTGCAGAGAGCAGAGATCTAGCTTGATAAACTTGACTACATGAGAAATCTTTACTTCTCAAAATGAACACAACTCTGAAAAGTGAGCCAAAGTGAACAATTCGTTTATCTGAGGCTGGCAACATTCATAAGGCAATGCATGTGCAATTGTGCACACAATGATATTCATTTTTGGAAGGGTCTGGAATGGACAAAAAACCCATCCCTGTATGTGTGCATGCATGCATGTGTGTGCACACGTGTGTCTCCTGTTGCTACATTTGAATTGAAACAGAGAAACACATCAACAACAGCTACATACTGTAATTTATCAAAGAAAACCTGGCATGATATTCTACCAAGACTAGGAAGTGCATACTCAAAGTGACAATATTTGTTGTAAACTAGCATGGTCATTGCATCATCTCATTGTGTCCTTAAATGAGGAGCATAGGGCACAAAGCTTGCTTGAGTGTGGACTGTATACAGGACGAGTCACATCCTCGACCACGCAGCCGGTGACATAATCCAGGCAAAATGTCCGACAAATAAGGACTCCTGTGCATGAGAGATACATTTGCCTCCCAGCTGTTTTTCCACACAAAGCCAGTAGAGTCTAATTAAAATGACTGAGGCAACGAAATCCAATTTCCCTCTGTACTAAGCAAACAGTGTCACATACAGCTTGGTAATTAACACTTTCCTACAGAGTAGCAGCTAAGAACATGTTGGATGTTTGTCACATTGTAGATTAAATTCTGCAGTAATGTTCTTTTCTGTTTGAAACCTGTCCTCATTGATATTTCTTTTGTCTTTTTCACAGGTCTAACAGAGTAATCCCTCAGAGGCTCTCCTAACCGACCATGTCAAACGAACACACACCCCTGGTCACCCCAGGGGCGTGCGGTCTGACTGTTGGCACGGCGCTATGCGGCATGGGGTCAGACGCAACCCCTGAACCGGACTCTGGGACCGGGACACCAGATAAAGATCCTCGAAAACTTAACACCTTTTTCGGGGTGATGGTGCCTACCATCCTATCCATGTTCAGCATCGTGCTGTTTCTGAGAACTGGTGAGTGATGAGTGTTTGAAGACTTGCTGCATAGGGATTTGAAAAACTGTCAGGTATATTGGATTGCAACACTGAAGACAGTGGATGTTTGTACGTATCTGCACTTAAAATACAATTGAGTTACTTGTTGCTGCAGTGACTAACGATGACATAATCTCCCTTGTAGGGTTTGTAGTTGGTCACGCGGGGCTCTTGCAGGGTCTTTTAATGCTGTTTGTAGCCTACACCATTATATCTCTTACAATACTATCCATCTGCGCGATTTCAACCAACGGAGCTGTACAAGGAGGTGGAGCCTATTGTATCCTTACAGACCAAAATATATATATATTTTTGAAGTGTTAACTGATCTTGCACACAGATTCAGCCATCTCTGTTGAAACATAAACCCTTGACAACATTTGATCAGACATGATAAGTCGGTCACTGGGCCCAGAGTTTGGAGGAAGCATTGGTCTAATGTTCTTCCTGGCCAAGGTGTGTGCATGTGGAGTGTATGTGCTCGGTCTTGTGGAGGCCATACTCGACGTATTTGGTTTGGACCCTGGTAAGTGTTGAAAGTCCAGTGATTTTGTTGATTATGTTCTGTTTCTCTTAGCTATTTTTGTTATTTGTTTTTACTAACTAACTGAATGATGTCACTAGCTACATATGGCATGCAGCCATGTAAAATCCCACTTGTTCTCAATTATTCTCTTTTATGTCCATGGTCTGTTTCACTTTGTTTTAGAGTCATCTGTGTCAGAGGGGGTACGGGTGCTTCCTCAGGGTTACTGGTACACCGTGTTGTACTCTTCAATAGTCCTGCTGCTGTGTCTCCTGGTGTGTCTGGTGGGGGCTCATATCTACGCCCGCACAGCCTTCGTCATCCTGCTGGTGGTCACCGCATCCTTGCTGTCCATTTTCATCAGTCCTCTGGCAGTCAAGGCCCGAGACTTTGTCATCACCCACCATGGACCTGGCAACCAGACCTACCGTTACAATGTCAGCTACACAGGCTTCAACGCCACCACACTGAGGAACAACCTGGGCTGTGAGTGTTGGGGAGCGAGGTTGGGGTTGGTGAAGAAAGTACATTTGCAAATGAGACTAAGTAAAGCGAAGCTGCAGCACGCGTATAAATTTAGGACCGTCTATTAAAGTGTCAGTGTTCTTCCTCATTTTTCTCTTCAGCTGCTTACTCTCTGGACTACAGTACCAACTCCGTCATGTCATTCGCCACCGTGTTTGCCGTCATGTTCACCAGCTGCACTGGAATCATGGCTGGAGCCAACATGTCAGGTTAAAGCTTGTCTCAATATGACTTGTATAATCACATTACAGTGTGGATGTTATTATTGCTCACAAGGCCTATAGTGTCTTCTCAAGTATCCTGCCCTACTGTTGAACCCACGAATCATGTGCTTGCCAGCATGCTGGATAATATCAATCAAACTAATTCAGAATTTGTCCTGAATTAAACAAAGAACAACACTCACACACACTCTGATATGTTTTCTTATTCCATCTGTCTGCAGGGGAGCTGAGGACCCCTAGTGTTTCCATCCCTAAAGGCACCATCATAGCAGTCTTCTACACCTTCACAGTCTATCTCCTCCTCTTCTTCCTCGTCAGCGCCACCTGTGGCAGGTCTGAAAGGGCTCATGATAGTGTTGCCTTACCTGCTTAATATGTCAAATGAAATGACTGATCATATAATTTTATGCAGTTAAGACACAACTTTGTAGTTATTTATTTCTTTTGCTTAAGGGCCCTTTTGATTCAGGATTATGGGTTCTTCCAGCGAATAAACATCTGGCCGCCATTCGTCACCATCGGGATATACTGCGCCTCTCTTTCAGCTGCCATGAGCTCTATGATCGGGGCGTCCCGCATCCTCCATGCTCTTGCACTGGATCAACTCTTTGGTAAGGACTGAGATTGCTACATACTCTAGCAATGCCCGAGAACTTCTTTCTTTGTGTAATGAGTCATTTTCTAAGCAATGTTACTTTTGCTTTCCTCACAGGTTTGCCATTAGCCCCTGCTGCCACCAAATCAAACTCAGGTAATCCATGGGTGGCAGTGCTGTACACATGGGGTTTGGCACAGGTGAGGGGAACTGCTGAGATTTACAGCCATGTATTTTCAGTATGCGCAACATTGCACCCGGTGTGATAAGCCGTGTTTTTGGTATGTTTGTGTTACAGTGCGTAGTGTTTGCTGGCCAGCTCAATGCCATAGCCGGTTTGGTTACTGTTTTCTACTTGCTTGCCTATGCTGCGGTTGACCTGGCCTGTTTGGCTCTTGAGTGGGCATCAGCGCCAAATTTCAGGTAATCAGAGATCAGCCACTATTAAAGGTTCATTTTGTGCTTTGGGACAGTAAAAGTCTTACTTATTGCCCCTTTAATTCAATGCCTGTCCTCTTTTGTTTTGCTTGTGTACAACAGCTTCAGTTGCTATCGAGTCTTATCAGCTTTGTCTCTGTGTTTTTAACAGACCCACCTTCCAAGTCTTCTCCTGGCACACCTGTCTGTTGGGGATTGTGAGCTGTTTAGTGATGATGTTTGTCATTAACCCTGTGTACTCATCAGCCAGTATCGTCCTCCTGTTGCTGCTGCTTCTGTTCCTCCACTACAGAGCGCCCACCAGCAGCTGGGGTTACATCAGCCAGGCCCTCATTTTCCATCAGGTATCTGGACACACACACACACACTCACACACACAGTCAGACATGCAGTTTAGTTTGTAAATGGTGTTGTATTCCTTTCTCCACTGTGGTTTAGGTGCGTAAGTATCTGTTGATGCTGGATGTGAGGAAAGACCACGTGAAGTTCTGGAGGCCACAGGTATTGTTAATGGTGGCCAACCCTCGCTCTTCCTGTCAGCTCATCCTCTTTGTCAACCAGCTGAAGAAGGGAGGGCTGTATGTGTTGGGCCACGTGCAGCTGGGGGATCTGGGTAATGTTCTGAGGATGGTCTGTTCTGGCCGTCTCTAGCCAACAATATTACATTATTCTTATCTTTGAGCCATTTTTCATTGTCATTGCACTTCCCTCTAAAGCTAAATTGCCCTCTGCCAGCAGTTATCTCAGTTAATACAACAGCTTTGTTGAGTACCGTTTTTCTTTCTTTCAAAATGCCCAGCTGAAATACCTGGCTTTGAATTAGCAGAGACAAAGTTTCATCACGGGCATACCACTTTTGAAATTCCCTTGTAATTTATTTGAAGGCCAAAGCTACAGCTTTATGTTTTCATTTCCCATCGGCTGCTTCTTTCTATCACATGCTGTTCCTGCATTATTAATAGCTGCTGTACTTTTGTCAGTGCCTTTGCAGCATTAGACTTATTTTTGAATTATGCAAAATACCTGATTCCTAGTTCATACAGTATACTAATCATTCTGTCTCTCTTTTCTGTGTTTTAGACACCTTGCCATCAGATCCAGTTCAGCAGCAGTATAACTTCTGGTTGAGCCTAGTTGATAAGCTTGGGGTGAAGGCCTTTGTAGACCTGACGCTGTCTCACTCAGTCAGACAGGGAACACAGCATCTGCTGCGCATCACAGGCTTAGGTGAGCACTGATATCTCCTACTGCCATGCCCAACTGCTTACTCCTATGTACTACACCTTGGAATATGGCAAAGCTGTATTTGATGACTGTTGTGCGCTCTCCTTTTCTGTTTGTCTCCACAAGGTGGGATGAAGCCCAACATGCTGGTCTTGGGTTTCTACGACAGCTGTACTCCTGAGGACTTCTTCCTACAAGATACCGCATTCTGTGACTCATCGGTGGGCAACGGTAGTGATGGGGAATACAATTTTGGGGTCGACCTGCCTTCACTGCAGGCCCATTTCCCCCCAGTCCGACACGTGGAGAGCCCGCGCTGGCTATCGCCGGAGGAGTACGTGGGAATAATCTCTGACGCCATTAAGATGAACAAGAATGTGTGCCTAGGCCGCTACTTCTTCCAGTTAGAGGGAGAGGGCAAGGACAGCAAGATCGACGGGTCAGAGCGGACCATAGATGTGTGGCCGCTCAACCTGCTGCAGCCAGGCATCCGAGATAACGTGGACGTGTGCGGCCTCTTCCTTCTCCAGATGGCGTGCGTGCTGAACATGTCCAACAGATGGCGCCGTGCGAGAATGAGAATCTTCCTGAATGTAGAGACGGAGTCCAGTGACCAGGGCTGGGTGGTAAATGAAGAGACGTTTCGAGAGTTGCTGAGGAAGCTGAGGATCAGGGCATCGATAAAGATAGTGCCATGGGACTCTGTGGTGCAGTGCCACACTCAGCTAGAGGAAGAGGGCTCCACAGGACCGACACAGGCTCTCTCTGAGGAGTTCTTGTCCGCAGTGAACTGCTTGCTGATGGAGCACAGCGCCCAAGCTGCTGTTCGCTTCCTGTATTTACCCCTGCCACCTGCGCATTCCAGACAGTCACAGCAGTACTTAGCTCATTTGGAAGCAGTCACCAATAGTTTAGGCCCGACACTCTTGATTCATGGTGTCACCCCAGTCACATGCACTGATCTCTGAGCATACGCGGTTTGGGCCAATTTCTCATGATTTTTTTTAATGCTATGTAATTTGATATGCAGGGCATGCAGAAATGTCTCATCTGACTGCTTACTTAGGCATAAGCATAGTTTCTGGTTATATGGAAAATTAACACATACAGTACTGAAAAATGGATGCTAAGAATATAGTAGCACTGTTACTCAACACTATATCACCTAATACAACGTTTTGTACTTCCTCAGTTCATTTAAGCTTAGGAAAGGACTATGTAAAGCGCATTTTAGATAGCTCTACAATGTGTGGGATTTTTTTGTTCTTTAAATAGGATATTTGCCTATTTTCATATACTTGAGCTGGCCAGGTGATATTGGCAAGAAATGGGGGAATACTAATTATGTTTGTGGGTGTGATTCATGTTTGTATAACCTCATGTTTGCATTAGCATTTGCATCCAGAAAAAAAGGTGTTTGTTGTGAGTTATACGGGTTGTCCAGGACATTAGTTATAGAAGCATCTATGTTTTGATAAGGGATGGAATGATGAATTTGTGTGATGTTTTGTGATAATGGAAACATATTTTATTTCCGTTTCAAATGTGAATAGTACTGTGTTAATGCAAGTTGCCCTTTTAATCTCATCAGTATTTTACTCTCGCTTTTTCCTACTTTCTGACATCTCTGCCGGTTGCCTGGACCAAGTGATCCAATGACTTTTTCCCAAACTGAATTGTTTTCTGTTGTTTTGTTTTCTATACAGTAATACAAAAAAATTATGTATTTTGCTGTTGAATGTATACCTCCCTATCCTCTATACACCACAAAGCTTTGTACATTTGAACTCCTGTTTGGTAGAATGACAAATAACACTTGTTGCTGCTGTATGTGTAAACTTATAACATCATTGGGTGTTTGTGCTTCTAGAGGCAGACAAAGGGATAACGCCTTTATGAATTGTGTCTGATGATCTAGCCAGATGTCACACTGATTTAGTGGGTGTCTAAGTAGATAGCTACTGCTATCTGTCAAGAAAAAAACAAAACAAGTTGGTTACATGAATGATGGGTTTGGGATTTTAAGAAACTGATCTTATTGATTAGAGTCCCGAAAAAATTAGAGAAGTGAGCTTGTGACTGGATGGTTTCTGGTTTGAATCCCTGGACTGACTGGGACAGTCTGGGTGGGGGAAGTCAGTGACTACTGTAAATGTGCCTTTCAGCAAGGCACCTAACCCCAACTGCTCCACTGGAGATGATCAGTGGCCAACATTAGAAGTCTTTAGTTTTACTGGGCAACTCTCAGGTGTAAAGGTTTAGAGCTGAAGCAGTTTGAACACCTGGTGTGCTCATCTACTCTGGGTACCTAAAGGTGGGGGGGGATATTTTCTCAGGAACTGCTAACACTTTCTACCTTAGCGACAGTCGAGACCACCATAGTCAAGTCTGAATCAAGACCAGGACCAAAGAGGGTTCAGACCAAGTCAAGAATCAAAACCAGAGCAAGGCGTGTCATTTTCAAGACCACAGCAATTAATTTGCAGGATATACAAAGTATAATGTGATTGCATTCCAATCATGCTATTGCAGTTGATAGCGTACGACACTGCATGGAGAAAATCTGGCTAAACTTTTGTTATTTTGTTTATAAAATTTTGGTTCCTTTAAGTGACAGGAAGTTGCTGAAAATGTATCAAGAAGTCTTTGCATGAGTTGGATTTTACCTTTTTGGGGTGTTCTGACATGAGTTTGGTTAGCGGTCAATAAGAAAGGCTTCTTAAAATCCTGATTCTTCCATCGTAATGGTTGTTACTATAGATATTGTTAAAATGCTGTTCACTCAGATGCCATAGGAGTAAATATATGCCAAATGTATATTGTCATCTCCGTAACTGTAACATGGTAAGTTCTTAACAGAAGTCATATTTATTGAAAAGGTTGTTAAATGCAATAAAAAATATTTAAAAGTTGTCTGTGTTTCTGTCAACTTTTGTCAACTTAAATAATATGTAATAGAAACAATTCCAGTGGGCTAATTTGCAGACATTTTGTCCCAAGGACACTTACAGTCTAGTGAATAAATCAACCTGGCCGGAGCCTGTTGGACATATTGAGCTACAGTATAAAAGACCATTGATACTACAATAAACGGCTGAATGGAAACACTAAGCCCAGAGGAACCATAGAATGTATTAAAAACTTAAACAAATTGGATCGTTACTCTTTTTGTCCCTCTGTCAATGTCCTAGGAAACTTGTCTCTAATGTGTTACAGTGGATTCCTTAAATGTACACACAAAAACACATGTTAAAATAGTATTTACATGGTTAGTCTATATTACACTTAAAATGTTAAGTTATTACAAACAAGCAGTTTTAGAAATCTATGATCTCCGATAGCCCCTAAGCCTGTACTTATAGCAGTAGAAGTTCATGTCCATTCGCCTCCCACCAGTAACCTCTGTTCCATACTTAGTGTATCAGCATCTATGAAGATGTGTGGGCAGATGGTCCCGGTCCGGGGGGGGGTCCAGGGGCTTTTGGATAATTAGTTATTCATGTCTAAATGAAAAACCAACAATCAAAAATGGCCCGTTATTTCGTTTTTTGG
>OMLI01029647.1:1424-12737 GCA_900302605.1 Rondeletia loricata | reverse complement strand
AATCTCCTGTGGATCTTGGTGGATTTGATGTCATTCAATTTGTTGAATGCCCTTTCACGCCCAATCGAAGGCTGGATGGGAAAATGTATGAGAATTATGAGACAACTAAGAAATCCCCTCAGATAGAAGGAGTAGACGGGAGGGCGAGGGTTAAAGGTTTGATTTGAAACTCAGTGTCTGTATTGTTGTTCATGCCTTGCTTTGTAAAGTGCTGCCTGAGAATTGTACATGTGTAAATACTTTGAAAGCAGACTTTGTTGTCTTAAAAAAAAAAAAGACATATGGATGAATGCAATGACCATTGTACATCTTAAAAGTGTATGTATATTAATTTATTAAATCAAACTGACAATTTATCTTTGTTGTATTTGCTTTGTGTGTATGTGTTGAGACAAAAAATTTGCCTATGATAGCAGTAGGAGTTTAAAACGTTGCCTTGGGTGCAGTGGTTTAGGAAAACATTGGCAAGGATCAGGAGTGGCCTAGAGCAATACCATCTACCTTGGGCATCAAAGCCTCCATGAATCAGTACATATGTTGAGAGTAATGTAAAACACAGTTGTTTTTTTATTCAGACACAAGTGCTATAAACTAAGTGCTCAGGTACAAAAAGGGAATTTAAAAGCCTTTTCTAACACATTTACACATAAGACTGTTTTTGCATTAATCTCAACATGAAGGTTGACTTGACTTTTTTGCTCATGGTAGATGGTGTGCAGGTTGCTCTACTGATCCTTGCAAGGTATCCTCTATGAAAACCTGATCAATACATGATTGGGGGTGGTGTGATTGCCTCATCCTTTGGGATAAGTGGAGAGTTCAGCACAACTCCAAATTGCTCTGCTAGAATACCAGGAATCTCCTCATCTTTTAGTTCCCTGGTGGTGCTTTTTAAAACACTCCCTCTTCCCTCTGTGGGAAATGTGGTGGTGATCAGTGTGCGACCAATGTAGGTGAGCCTTCCACCTGGTTTCATTATGGAGCAAAGGGACTTGCAGAAGAAGATGGAACTGGGAGAGCTCTGATGGTAGTGGCACATGTCGGCAAAGTCCTCCAGACGCCGAGGTTCAAGCGTGAACTTGTAGATCTCGGTCCACTCTCCATCTCCCCCTCTCTCTCCCTCCCCTTGCCACTCCAGAAAGCACATACCCCTGTCCTTCCTGATGCGATACCCTCGGTGGCCCTGCTCCTGGGGCCCGCTGGCCTCCAGTGACAGGGGGGAACTGAAACCTGACGCGCCAAACCCGACGTCGCACAGCCAGCGCTGGCCCTCAAGGGTCACCATTGAGATCAAATGGTCGAAAGGTGGCCCGTACAGGCCGGTGATTGAATTCCTCACCTGACCTGAGAGCAGAGTGACCTCGAAGCCTATTCCGGACAGCAGCCAGGAGAAGAGGCCATTGTTCTCATAGCAGAAGCCACCTCGGCGCTGGTTCACAATCTTGTCGTACAGGAGTGTTGGGTCCAGTCTCACCCGTCCGCCGCTGTGCACGGTGAGGTTTTCAAACGGCACCGACAGCAGATGACAGACATGTACCGACCGCAGCACATCCAGGGTTGGCTCCGCTGGTGCCACATACCCGATACGCATCAAATATTCCTCAGTGTCCATCTGCACAGAAGTCATTTTCACTGAAAACGCGTCGCTTGTTTCACTTTTCACTGCAGCAGCCCACAGCAAGTTTCTGTCTGACTGTCTGTCTGTCTGTCTGTCTGTCTGTCTTCCTGTTGCTGGATGATTTTAGTGTTTTCTTGTTGGCGCTGGCTAGTTCCGGTTTCCGCCCTGTTATTGTGAGAATGTGAGTTCAAACGATAAGCTGAATGTTATGCAGGTTTCCCCCCCCAAGTCTTATTTAGTCATTTTGCTCAAGAGACCTCAGCCAGTGACGTCACGTGGACACTCCCTTCAGCCGAGGGAGAAAGATGGCGCCCACACACGTACTGAGATGCTGTCAACGGGGCTTAGCATGGATACCTGTGATTTTTATCGCCCTGGTCGTGTGCTGGTCGTACTATGCTTATGTCGTGGAGCTTTGCATATGTAAGTACACGTCCTGCGGTCGGCTGAAGCCATTTGTTTCACAGCTGGTGTTTTGACACTACTGTCCACACAGCTGCTGTGCTGGCCAGCAGGAAGTAAATGGACCGCAGCTCGACACAATGGTGTTGCCAGGTTTATCCAAACCTAGATATAGCTAATTATCTTTTAGTGGCTTTGCGTTGCTTTATTTTGTTGGGAAATGTGTTTTGGCCAAAGAGAAAGTTTCACTCTGCTGTTAGTGTCGCTGTCCGTCTCGTCCCTTTTGTTCTGTGTTGTGGTGAATGCTGTCTGCTTGGAGAATTAACGTTATGCTAACCAACGGCTATTTGGCTGGAGGACCAGCTAATTATTTATCCTGTCACTTGGCTAATTAGCTTGGCACCAGTGAAGTGTTGCGTCTGTGCTGGTCCAGAGCATTGTTTTTTTTTATATTAAACTGGATGAGGCCAAATCTAAAATGACAGCAGACAGAGGAATGACATAGATTTGATATGCTTTAATTGTTAAGTTAGTGATCTGCCTGTGATAGCCTTTTGTGTAGTTTGTTTACATCAGGAAAGAAGAAGAAGAAACCCCACCTGAGAAGGTTTTTGTAGTTATAATTTACCATAGAACTGCGTAACTCTATACAATATATGAGGTGATAACAACACAAGGGAGAGTGAAACACATAACCAAATTAGTCATTCTTGTATATTCTCTCATTGTGCAAACTTATAGCGAGTTAAATAATGGTGACGGACCCGAACCACTGGTTTACATGACACAACTGTGTAATTGTCACTATTGAGGTCTGTGAATGTATTTCCTCCTCATCTAACATTTGTTTTTCTCTTTTCTCTTGCAGTCACCATCCCCAATATAGGAGAGCAGAGTAAGTCTCTCTCTCTCTCTCTCTCTCTCTCTCATAGCTTTCCTCCATCATACATTTAAGTGTCTATCTAGATGTACAGTGTTTCATCACAAGTCCATATCCCAAGTAACGGTTTTAAATATCATGTGCTAGTGTTTTAACATCAGTATACATATCACACCGTCTATGTTATTGGTCCTGATGCCTTGCTCATTGTTTCCCTCCAGTTGTCTACCTGGTCTTCTTCCACCTCTTTTTCGTCATGTTTGTATGGTCCTACTGGAAGACCATCTTCACCAGGCCTGCCAACCCCTCCAAAGAGGTACAATAACCTGAGTATCCAAAATAACCCCACTGTGTCTGTGTGTCTGTAATCTTCTGTTGCCATAACTCCAAGTCTTGTGGGATGGTGGCAGAATTCTACTATGTCAAACTGTGATGAAAGTTGTACTTGTTGATGAATGGAATAATCGGTCTACTGTTGACAACCTGGCGAGTTGATTTTTTTACTTTCTCTCTGTCTCTTTCTCTTCTCCAGTTCTGCCTGCCCAAGGCTGAGAAGGAGCGCTATGAGAAGGAAGAGAGGCCAGAGTCCCAGCAGGAGATCCTGTGGAGAGCCGCCTCCAACCTGCCTATGTACACCCGCACAGGGGCCGGGGGTACGTCTGTGTTTGTCTAAGTGTGTGTGTGTGTGTGTGTGCATCTGAGTTTTTTGTCTAGTCTTTCCCCCTCTCTGTCTGTGCCTCTGTGTTGGAGTTGGCTGTGCAATAATAATCAGATATTGATGTGTTAACATGATGCAGCAATCCGCTACTGTGACCGCTGTCAAGTTATCAAGCCAGACCGGTGTCACCATTGCTCTGCGTGTGACATGTAAGCAAACCATGTCCTACCATTACACTCTATTCAAATTCAAATCCTTTATGTAAAAGGTTTGAATAGTAACTGTTAGATTTAGCCATTATTCCACAGAAATATTTTGTTCCTGTCTTCTTTGACCTCTCACCCCTCCTAACGAGATCCATCTTTTTTCTTTTGTTTAAATCTATCCTCTCCTTTTTCCTCTCTGATCTCTATTCTTCCGCTCTCTATGGCAGGTGCGTGCTGAAGATGGACCACCATTGTCCCTGGTATGTAATCCCTGCTAAGCAAAGAAATAAATGTATGATATCTCACCGTTTTACTCCTGCTCATATGCTGAGTTCGGGTGCGTTCACACTTCTCACCAAACATGTTTGGAGCGGTTCAGTCGAACCGTGGAGTGTTTACTTCTTTGGTTTGGTTTGTTTGGGCATGTGAGAACAATGCCACAAACTCGGTTGCGCACCAAATAAGTTAGGAGTGAGAATGTAATCGTACCAACTACAGGAAACGACCCCAAAACATACGGTTTTACGAGTATGTTGTTCGTTGTTCGACCGTTGTTCCATACAGTTTTATGGGTATAAGGAGACGGATATTGACATCTGATAGCCAGCAGTTACTCATGCTTGGAAAGCATAGCATAACAAAATGAACTGAGGGCAAACTTTCCCACTCTGTTTTGGACCAAACAAAACAAACTGTAGCTGTGATCGCACCCTAAGAGTAACATGAAGCTTTCACCTTTTAAAAGTTGAAGTTGGTAACATTTCCGGTGTCGGAGGAAGTGATGTTAAAGATGGCCTTCCTGTGTTTGTGTCTCCAGGGTGAACAACTGTGTGGGATTTTCCAACTACAAGTTTTTCATCCTCTTCCTGGCCTACTCGCTGGTGTACTGTTTGTTCATTGCAGCCACCGTATTGCAGTATTTCATAAAGTTCTGGACAGTGAGTAATGATATGCTCCACCCAACACAAACTCTCAGCACACTCACTCACACCCCAAACGATACGATATGATATGATCTTATACAGGATGCAGATTTGCTGCATGTCAAAAGCCCACATATACATCCTCTCAGTTGGTTCTGCATGCTGCTGACCAGCCTTGTGCTGAGTTGTGCTGCTCTACTGTTCCTGTGTCCTCTCTCACCCCTTCACCCGCTGACCCCTCTCTGTTTCCCCCTCTGTTATCCCCAGTTCTCACACACAGGGTCATTGTTCTCTGATCTCTCTCGTTCTTTCTCCCTCTCCACTATCAGAGCCATCAGTCACACCACACATTCAACCACCAGCACTCCTCTCTCTTTTTTTTGTGTGCATTTTCTCTCTCTTCTCTCTTGTAGCTGCTCCACTCTTCCACTTTGATCCTTCTCACTGCCCGGCACTTGTCTCTCATTCCATCTCTCCTTTCATCCCTTTCCCCCCCTCCATTCTGGCCACACTTCCTGCACAGACACACACACTGTCTTTCTTCTTTTTTCTCCTCTTCACCTCACTTGGCCGTGACTCGTATTTTCCTCCTGATTTCTAAACCCTCTCCCCAACCCCTCCGTCTGTTCTCTCCCGGTGTTGCTAACCAGTCTTGTCTCTGTTTGTACTAAAGCTTTGCCGGAGGAAATCGGCAGAGAACTGCCCAAAGGTAACCCAACCACCCTCCAAAGCCTTTAGTGTTGCAGTGCCACCTTATCGTCGTCGTGGTTTTTGTCATGATGTGCATGCAGTGTTTAGTTGTGACGTGGTTGACATGACGCCCTTCGTATTTCTCTCTTACTTTGTCATTCGCTCTTTACTCACTCTCACTCTCTGTCTCTCTCTCCGTGAATCTCCTCCATGTTAATTTGTTATTGACTCTCTCCTCTTCTCTTCTCCCATCTCTTCCCCAGAATGAGCTGCCAGACACTCACGCCAAATTCCATGTCTTGTTTCTCTTTTTTGTGGCGGCCATGTTCTGCATCAGTATTCTGTCCCTCTTCAGCTACCACCTGTGGCTTGTAGGGAAGAACAGGTCCACTATAGGTAACAAACACACACACACTCATTGTGTGTGAATGATCTTGGTGGTGGTCGGAGGGGCCGTTGGCGCAGATTGGCAGCCACGCCTCCGCCAGTCTGCCCCAGGGCAGCTGTGGCTACGGCTTACCACCACCGGTGTGAATGTGTATGAATGAATAATGGTTTCTGTAAGCGCTTTGAGCATCACACTGTGATGGAAAGGCGCTATATAAATCCAATCCATTATTATTATTATTATTATCATCAAGGTTGGGCTCAACTTTCTTGTAATTCAACCAGTTCAAAATGTAAAGAAATATCTCTGTTTATTTGCTAATGATAGAGCATTGATTATCAATTTGTTAAAAGGTTAGGCAGCACCGGAGATTCCAGTTTACTTACCTGTTGGTTGTTTTATTGTTTGTTTAATGACCTGTCCTTTTTGTCCTCTCTGTCCATCCTGTCCCGCCATGTTTCTCCTTCTCTCAGAGGCGTTCAGAGCGCCAGTCTTTAGGACGGGCTCTGATAAGAATGGCTTCTCTTTGGGTTTCCGGAAGAATATCGCTCAGGTCTTTGGAGACCAGAAAAAGTACTGGCTGCTGCCCATGTTCACCAGGTGAAGACAAACTTAGATTTGAAAAGATTAGATACAACTTAACGTAATCACAGAGAGGATATTGAGTTTACATGGCATGTGGAAAAGACATAAGACACAGACCTTCAGTCACAAATATGTGACACCATACATTTTTATTTTAAGTATGAAAAGTTGCAGCAGAATGTTTGTGATGTCTGCTGGTTCTCATAAACCTAAACATAGTGCTATATCAACAATACTGGATTCCCTCTATGTATTGGCTTGGTCCCATCAGGGATTGTTTGGTTCCTGTCTGTGTATTCTCTGGTTGAATTTGTGGTGCCAGTATGGCTGGATTTGTAGAGGTACCAAAAGAAAAACCGTATCTCATGCAGATCTTTTCATGGCAAGGTGAGCGTGGAAAGAAAATCTGGGTCTCAAGGGTTAAATATCAGATTACCTTTGTTGTGGTTTCTGTTTAAATCTAACGTGTGTGCTAGATTGCCCTGTGGGTTGACGGCTATCTAAAAATTAGTTTATCTTGTCCTCCTGGTTCACTACAGCCAGGGAGATGGGCTGACGTTCCCCACACGGTTGGTCAATGCTGATCCAGAGCAAGCCACAGTTACCCTGCATCCGGAGTTCAGTAAAAGGTGATCAATCAGTAAATGGATCAGTAAATATAGTGACAGATATTTTACATAAGGTTGTGAAAAAGTTTTGTTGGAGGGGGATTGATGCACATTTCATGCTGACTTTCTTTGTTGGGGATGTTTGTTTCCAGTGCTGCCGATGTCTCAGCGAGCCCACTCAGCGATTCACAGAATCGCCTCCTAAGCAACGACCAACACGCCAACAACATAGGAGACCAAATGGCTAATAACACTCTGAATTCAGGTAAGCTTCACCAGTGATGATATAGTCAGAATTAACATTTACCATTCACTGTCCCCTTGTTTTTTTTCTGTTGTCGGCCACCTTTTGACACTTCCTCTTTGGCTTCACAGCTGGAAGTGAAACCATTACAATCTCCATGGAGAGCGAGTCCTAACCAGGTGAACACGAGTGAACCACTTCTCAGTCAGTCTGTATGTTTGGTTACAGCTTAGACTTGTTGACTTGTATGCGCCGTTAGCAATCATATCTGCGTGTGCAGATGTCTGATTTGCATGTGGACGTGTTGCAGTGCTCAATTATGTGAATTTTGAAGGCTAACATTTCTTTGGAGAAAATTGGAAACAGCAGTGTAATCAACACATTTTCCTAATTATCTTTGTTTTTGTTTCTTCTCCTTTCTTCTCTGCCACAGGAGAAACTCCTCTGCCATCTAATACGATGCCTTAAGCAACGCTACACTTTAGTTTGTCACCATGGAAACAGTCTCCCAGCGCAACCCCATCCCCACAGATCCATTCAGCGTAACTATGGAAATGCATTCCATCACAACGCATTGATACATCAACGGCATTCGCATTTTCACATGCAGTAGCATGAGCAAATTTCACACCTACCCATAGGAAAAATAACATAAGCTTGTTCCCTCTCACACTTACACACTTATTAGACGCACACACACACACACACACGTTAACAGTAATGCATTCAACTATATACATATTTTGTTTAGTATTCTTCTCACTTAGATTGTGAAATCTCACAACTTGAGCATTCATCGATGACTGATGGATGAGAGCATCCCAAAATCCTGGAATAGTAACTAATCTTGGTGTTTGGTAAGGAAACTTTATGCCAAAAGCTTCTTGGGTGCACCGGGACAAATTGAAGGTCTTTATGGGGACAAGACTATGGTGAAGAGAGGGGGACAAGCTGGAACAGTACGGTTGTTTTGAACGTTTATTATTATTTTTTTTCCACCTTGTGTTTTCAGAAAGGCAGTACAACCCTTGAAGATGGATCAATTTACTTGTATGACAGCCTTTTTTTATTTTTAAACTCATAATGTTGCAGCGGGTGTATGGCCCGCACCTTAGAGATGGATATTGTCAACCAAAACCTGGACTATGCTACAGAAGACCCTACTACATGGCATACTGGACCACGCCATTGCAAAACAGGGGAGACTAGCTGGGGTTTGGATGGTGTTTTGGATATCAGAGCACAAGATGGCGCATTTGCACTTTCTAGATTGAGTATCAGTGTCCATCAAACAACGTGCTGCTTTTTATCATGTCCAGAAAGCATCCCAGATATAATGGATGCTAGACGGTCGTGTGTGTGTGTGTGTGTGTGTGTGTTAGAGGTGAAGCAGCAGGAGGTTTTCGTAACTAACAGGAACAAAAATAATCAGCTTTATGTGTTTTTTGTGGCCAACTTGGTTTACTTGTGTTTACTTGCTGATTATATATTGACCCTTTCATCTGGGAGATGCATTTCACACAGTGCAGTGTACAGTGTCCTTAACTACCTGTTCCTTAGAGTCACTTAATTATGCCATATGTTGATCAGTGTTCCCATCAGCCCACAATCTCTTGAAGCCTGTTTTTATACAGCTCAGTTCTTCAACCTTTACTAGGCCATCAACGTTCATTGCCAAATAAGGGCTGACCTATCAGGAGCGCTGACCTCTGAATCAGAAGTGTTTACAACATGGGAGCTTTACCTTGATCTGCTCTCACCTCATTGGCCAGTGTCATCGTAATCAAATGATGTTTGCCTGTCATTGTGGCGCAATGTTTTATACAAGGTTTATCTGTCCCCCCCCTGCCTGTCCTCACACAGTACCAGTGCTGGCCAGCAGGTGGTGACAAGACTCCTGGTTATCTGCCCTCATTAAGATGAATGGTTTTCTGTACTGTATCAACTGCTGGCTTAGGGGTCAATTCACTTTCAGTCTAATTAGCAGGCGGGGTTTCCTTCAGAATACAATAGTTTTCGAGTAAGTAATTAACATGCATTATTTGCTTGTATAATCAATCATTTTCAGATTTAATTTAAATTTTGAGATGAAAGTGAATTGAGCCCAACTGAGTGAAGGCATTACTGTAAAATAGAGGTGTCGAATACAGCTTCTACTCACCTAGACATGTATGTGTGTGTATATCAGCTCAGTGTTGTGACCATGAACTGCCAAAGGAGCTCTAGCTTGTGTAAAACCTAATAGTGAAGTGTATCGTGTCAGTGTTGAACGTCTGGGATGTCGCAGGGCCTGACAAAATCTTTGAAGGTAGAATTGCTTCATGCACCAGAGAAATCATTCTTCTGTAACACAAATTGAATATTGTGTCAAAACAACCAAATAGGAAGTGTTCAGGAATGTGTTTTATCCTTTTGAAGGATTTTTGTTTTTTGATATGCAAATCTCCCATTCATAATAGAGGGGGACGGACCTAATTCCACAGCAAATTCCTGATGCCTATCATTGTTCATGTCTCCCTCATCACGTCCCTGACTATTGCTGGACAAGTCTCTTACTAACTAGATCCCACCAGGCCCAAGTTTACAGACCGCTGTTTCTGTGTGTGAGTTAGTGGTGTTGTATGGTGTGTCTGTTGGTAATTGTTGTCACAGTTGTACTGAATGTACTACGGACGGGACTGTGAGGGTGTTTTATCTAGTGATGGAGGGGTCTTAGAGTGGCCAGCTGTTTGCTTGTTTATGTATATGTTTTTTATTTTCCCGATCATGTTTGACCTTTGGAGCCCAATTATATTCAACTCCTCCTTACAAGCCAGTGAATGGAGGATGTTTGATAGTACTGTATGGAGTATCGCAGTGATGGCTCAAGAGTCACAGTGTACATCAGAATCCCACTACGGTTTCTCAATTGATCACTGTGTCAAAGGTCGTGATTCAAGCCAAGTTTATGTTCTAATCGTGTAGAAAATGTATAGATCTTTCCTCGGTCTCACTCCTAGACCTGTGAAACATTTGGTCAAGGAAAAATTCAAATTCTGTACCATCTGAACGGAGCCCTGGCCCGCTCCACCCATCAATTATGGCCACTGATTCTGAAACATTGGACCTGTTTTACAAATTGCCTATATTCTCTCTCTGGGCTGTTTGGCCTTGAGACTAAAGTGTGTGTGAGTGTTTGTAATGCTTAATTGAGTGTTCTTTTGTAATATTGTTGTCTGTGAAAATGGAGGGAGAATCCTCTGATTTCAATTATTTTTGTTTATTTTTTTTGGACTAACAGACATTGTACTTCTGCATGTACAGTGCAGATGTAGCCTATTTGAACTTGCTTATTGCTATCTTTTGGTTTCTTTTTGTTACAATGTCCTATTTTACAATGTGTGTATATAAATTGATAATGTAAGAAAATGACTGCATATATATTTTTCTTGTCTAATTAATTTTACTGTTCCTATTTTGTGAATGCCTCTACACAATTAACGTGAAAATAACAATAAATGTTTTTTTAAACCTCCAGTCTAATTTTGCTCTCATATTAGTTTATTTGGCTGATTCACAATTCACACTTGTTTGTTCAACCATACATACATGCAGATATTAAAGTGTTGAGCAGGTGTGTTCTTTCTCGGTGTGGCTTGAGTCGTTTAACTTCGGTATGCAGAAAATGGCCCTATACATTAGACTTTAGACTTTAAACTTTATTGTCCCCAAGGGGAAATTCCTTTCCACAGCACTGTAAACATCACACAACAGTACATACAACAGCACACAGTAACAACATACAATGACAGACAACAGTACACACTCAGGCCTGTTCAGCAAGGCCCTGCTCTCTGTCCAGCATCCAGGACTTTGACTTCTGCTAATGAGGTACTTTGGTCAAGGATTATCAATTTACTGTTATGTTAATCTTCCTCAACCCTTGACTGACTCCATGCTCCGCTTTCATTTTGTTCACAAAAATGCACGAGTTGGTTCTATATAAATCATAGTGTAGGCTAATGAGGGGGCGGGAAAGACCCAGGTTGTAAGTTTTCCATCAGCCACTGAAAGAGCATGTCCACTAATGTATGATAGAGTATGTCTGTCTTCTTCTCTCTTTGCAACAAGC
>OMLI01029572.1:2260-16296 GCA_900302605.1 Rondeletia loricata | reverse complement strand
TAGCCTAGCCTAGCCTAGCCTAGCTCCGACAGCCTCAGACGGTTGTCGAGCAGACAACAATCCACGGAGAAATTCACTCATAACGGACGGATGAAGCTTTAATCCTATGATCAGAAGATATTGGCGGCTGTGGGTGGGATTCGCACGACTAACGTAACATTGAAAATGTGCAGAAGTCCGTCCAGTCAGTATGGGCTGAGCAGGTAGCATAAAGCTATGCTAGCGTTAGCCTGCTGGAGCTGACAATAATCCACAGAGAGCCCGGTGTCCTGGCTATCTCCTCCAGTATATTGTGCAGAAATTCACTCGTAACGGCCTGATGATGCTGTAATCCGTCCAACACAAGTCCGTCCAGTCAGTATAGGTTGCTTCTGGATAGCAGGTGCTCTGTTGTGAATCTGTTGTGTGCTGGCTGTGTAGCTGCGGTGTGTGTTGTTCCGGTCCGTCAGCCAGCAGGTTTTTTACGACAACTAGTACAACTACAACTAGCAAACTCTAGAGGCCGCTATAAACTACATATAGTAGCTTTAAATCAAATTTTTACTGACAGCCATTTAAGCAATTTATTTGTACCTATTTTATTTATTTTTTTATCTAGGTGTGTTTGGCTGGTTTATTCTTCTGTAACGCTGTTTTAATTCCTGTGTAAACATTTTATTGTATATCATATCAGCTTTCATTTCATATTTATTTATTGTCTGTAAAGCTCTATACAATTTGCTACACAAATTACTACAAGAGTCACAAGGTGCATCATTATTATTTAAAAATAATTTTGTATTATTTACATCATTTTATACTAAATGCTTAAATTGTAAAATGCTAGCATGACCTGGGTCAAATCGTATTTTCAAATTGCCAGTTTAACATGATGACTGGAGGCGTTGCCAGAACGGCCCAGCCATCACTAAGGAGCACCAGATGGGTGGAGTTGATCACATCAGGAAACCTAAAATTGGCTCTTTTTTTATTGTCCTATGTGTCAAGCCCCACTCATCTCATGCTAAAAGGTAAAGAATTTACAAATACTATTTGGCCCAGTTCTGACAAATCTAGATGCGTGATATACCACACTGATATTTTTTAATAAATCCATGCCAGGTGTATAAAGCCTGTACAGACTGGGTCCGCTGGGATGTGGAGGGTAGAGCCCAGTATCTACATGCCCTCCTGAATGCTGTCCGTATCTACGCTCTGCCTCCTAAGTTCCTGAAGAACCAGCTTCTGTCCTGCCCCATCCTCAGCAAGGTAATCTGCACGGACGCCTGGCCCAGGGGCCTCCACACCCCTTAATCCGTCCCTGCATCCTTACAGTATGTTTCCTGGGATGGAAATGCAGTGACAGATGAGATTTGTGCTCATAATAGTGAACTAATATTCTATATTGTTATGTTTTTCCCCAATGAGAAACTGTGATATATTCTAAAATAATGATTAATTCACTCATTCCTTCAATAACTCATTTCAATAAATCAATCAATCACTCACTCACTCACTCACTCACTCACTCACTCACTCACTCACTCACTCACTCACTCACTCACTAACCAGCTCTTTACCAATTGTCATTTATCTATCCCTCCTTTAATCTCCAGGCCAATTCCTGTAAGGACTTCCTGTCTAAAATCTTCCAGGAGATGGCATTGAGGAAGCCCCTCCCCCCTGCACCACACCGCGGGACCCAACTCATCTACGTGGCCGGAGGGTAGTTGGAATCTCGTGTTCAATTCCTGTTTTTCTAAACAAATAGTTCACAGCAAAATGAAAATTCAGTCATTATCTATCCCCATGTAAATGGAAAGCCCATTGAAGTTCGTAGGATCACCAAACACACAGTGAGTTAGCCCCCATAGTTCTGTGTTTTGCAGCCAAATTATTGCACTGTGGGTCTAAAAGTCCAATATTTACCTCATTATCTCCTATATTTTCCTCAACAACATTGCTTTGTTCTGGAACATGCCAACAGTTCTGTGCTCAACCTACAGCGCTCTGGTGGAAGTCGAAAGACTGTTTACGACTCGTCAGCCTATAGTGGAAGTTTTGGGGGCCGGTGCACGCTAGCACAGTAGTGGCACTTCCTTTTTTAACTTTTTGGACACACAGAGTAATCATTGGGCAACAAAACACTTGGATTATGCTGAATGAGCTGTTTGGAGAAATGTGTTGGACAGTTTATGCTTTTTTTGGAGCTGTAAAAAGACACCATTAACTTCAATAGTTTGGGAGAAGGCTGAAATGGAACTACGGGGAATAGCTGTTTTGACATGGGAGTGTGTAGATAATGACTGCATTTTAATCACTGAGGGTCAGTCCTCCTCTTTTTATGCACTCACACGCACACACACACACACACACACACACACACCCACACACACACATCGCTGTACATAGACAGCTGAAAGAGCGGGCCCCAAAGCGAGAGAGAATTTACCTAATTTGGTTGTATATAGGGGTGTGACGATTCACTGATTGGAACCGATGCACCGGGCTTAATGTTTAAGATACGGCTACATCGATTCAGACAGCTTGTATAGGGCAAAAGTTGGGAGGGTATCATGGATAATACGATGTGAGCTTCAGTGTATCGGTAAAGCCCGATATGACACGTGTATCTTTTATTTTTTAGCATCTATTAATCACTTGTTCTCTTGCATACTTATTATTATTATTCCGTGCTATTCTTTGCTCACCTGTAACTTGAAAACCGTTAAAGCGACAGATACGGTTCATATATCAAAATGTGCAGAATGTTAAAATGAAGAAAAAAATTTCATACATTTGCATAATTTTGCATACTTAATGAGTTATTGACGATTTTCATGCTTTTTTTTTTACCCCTTCGGCACGCTACTTGTCCTACAGCTTTTATACTACATATACGTGTCATATGTCAAAATATGTGGAATTATATGTAGATATGCTCTATGACTTTTCTTAATGATACTCCTTTTTGAGTTATTATGTTTGAAAACAATCTCCATAGACATCCATTGTATTTATAACTCAGCCACTGTATACAGCAGAAACTCCATTCCAATTTCAAAATGCTCAGTATGGCATACTGATCAAACGTGCATAAGCTCACAATGATAGCATTTATAGTTTATGAGTTATAAAATACATGCAAGTCTATCAGCCCCATCCGCTACAGAAACTCCAGAAACTCCATTCAACTTTGTATGGCATGCTGATCAAGTATGTTCAAGCTCATAATGATGATATTTATAGCTAATGAGTTACAAAATAAACTGAAGTCAGGCAGATTCATTCACTACTACTGTATTAATAACTCAAACATTGTATACAGTAGGACGTGCCGATCTGCCTTCAATTCAATTATAATCAAAACTAACTACATTCCACTTTTAAAACGCTTACAATGTCAACCGCTGTAAAATGTAATCAATCGGCTTGTCAGCTGACAGCAATCACGCGCATTTTCTACCGGAAATGCTTTTCTAGTTGACATTGCTGCTGCTCCATTTGCATTGTGTGTTTCTCTGGTGTTTTCTCCAAAGCTAAATGCTTTATAAATTGCCACTGGAGTTCCTGACACTTTTGTTTGCACAGCCATTTACATTTCTGTATATGGACTATTGAAAACTTAAAGTCCGCTACATGTAGTCTAGGGCCTGGCAGTCCCTTTTTTTTTTAAAATGAAAATAAAATGTTCACATTGTTATTAGCAAGTATCTCATTACAGAAATTAACAATGGCCTGTTTGACTGATTTTCATGTTTTAATACAAACAAATGAGATTCCAAATAGGTTGTTAACACCATCCTTCACTCCCTCTCCCATTACTGGATTGAGTAGATGTATACCTATTAGGATTTCTTCTCGCAACCAGTCACAGTCGCTTATATGTTACACATATCGCACCGGATCGTATCGCACCGGATCATATCGCACCGGAACATATCGCACCGGATCATATCGCACCGGATCATATCGCACCGCATCGTGTCGTATCGCATCACATTGAGACAGGGCTGAATCGAATCTGTTGGCTGCTTAAAATGTTTCTAGATGCATTGGATCGTTGATCGCGTATCGAGATGCAAATCTAATCGTGCTCGGATGGTGAGATGCACACCCCTAGTTGTATATCATAAGACATATTCCAAACACCAATAGAAGCCATGCTCTTGCACATTGGCCCTACATCTGATATGCTGTGAACCACCTACTGACCATTTTCTTTTCTCTGTTCAGGTACCGGCAGCATTCACTGGCCACCATGGAGGCTTACGATCCCAGGGGGAATGTCTGGCTAAAACTGGCTGACATGGGGGCCCCTTGCAGTGGCCTGGGAGCCTGCGTGCTTTTTGGACTGCTGTACGCGGTAGGTAGGCTGATCAGAATATAATCATGGATAGCTGCACTGTAAAAGATACCATTATAAAAACATTATGGACAGTCTTACACACAACGATGGGATACAACACTATAATATACAATACGATATGGGATACGATACGATACGGTACGGTACGGTACGGTACCGTACGGTACGGTACGATGCGATGCAGTACTGTACAAAAAAAAGGTTCTCCCAGTCTAGTCATCGCTATTCTAATCCTCCTTTTCATGAATCCAGGTTGGAGGCAGGAACCTGTCCCTTCAAAACAACACAGACTCCAGCACCCTGTGCTGCTACAACCCTATGACCAACCAATGGACCCAGCATGCCTCCCTCAACATCCCCAGGAACAGGGTGGGGGTGGGCGTAGTGGACGGCAACATCTATGCTGTAGGGGGATCCCAGGGCTCCACACATCACAACACTGTGGAGAGGTGAGAGATTTCAGAGATGTTCACTCCTTTGTTCAAGCTTTATTTAACCAGTCAGGCACTTAAGAATTCATTCTTTTTTAATGACATCCTATTTACAAAGATGGCATGTACTGTAGGTAGGAGGTAAGAGTAGTGAGCATGAATTTCTATTCTATACACACACTCTTAGATTAAGTGCAGTTACATCTATGTAAGTATGGATAATGACATGGGAGAGGGAAAATGAATAGCTGCCATTCAACCTAGAGAGCACTCAAAAAGGTTGCAGGTATTCCTCTTAACCTAATTAGACCACAACACAGGCTCATTCAAAACATGTTGAGACACACTTCCCAGGAATGTCGATCCTGTCGGGAATGCTTTACATCTCGTTGCTGCCACCGCTGAGCAGCAAGCAGGGAGGAGATAATCTTCACTGGAATGCTGTTTTCAAACTGATTAATAAATCAGTTTGGAAACAAATTTAATTAAGAGAAATGTCAATTTCTTTTGATAATATTTTTTTAAAAATCCTATCCAAAGAACCCCCTTGATGTGTTTTTATAGGGTAGGGTAGGATTTCTAACTAATGCTAGTTATGAGAGAATCATTATAACTCATCAGACACCACCTGGAAGTCTTCTGAGAAACTGCTAAATATAATGACAGCTGTTGTTGAAATGAAAATTGGTTTAACTGTGCTAAATTAAGATTCTTGCTTAGATTATTATTTGCCAATTTAGACAAGATAACTGGACTTTGCCTCTCCGCATATCCCTCTAGATGCACATGCACAACCAAGCACGAATATGCAATTTTTCAGGGGTCAGACCACAGGGTCAGTTTCAGTACAGTGCCCCGGGAAGTGTTGGAGGGAACGTGAATGTAATATCAGCCACCCTGCTATCAGTAGTTCACAGCTGGAATACACCTGTCAGTGCCAAGGACTGAACCAACAACCTTCTAATCATTAACCAGCCCTTGAACTTCTAGTACAACCTGCCTCGCCATAATTCAGTTATTTGTTGTTTTTGTTTTACCTTTATTACTTAAAATGTACACTATTCAGAAATGTGTACAGTAAGAACTCTAGTTTACAGTATGATAGACAATTCCTTTGGTTTAGACCTTTGAATCCATTTTTTTAAAATTCAAAGACATAGAGTGAGAATGTTAATCAATAACTGTTTGGAGATGTCAATACAGACTCTGAATTCTATGGACTTTCTTCTCTCTGTTGGTGTGTGTGGTGGTTACAGTCACCTTGACTTCAAATAAAGCTTGTCAATAGATGCCTAACATGGTTGCCAGCTTAACCTAATCCACTTAAAGTTGACTGGCTCATGTAGATTGAGCAAGTTGCGGCACACAGCCCCACCTCTCTGAGTCCTTCTCGTTTAGATTGAAGTTCCACTGGACTGGTACACTAATTTGATTATTTTGATTGACTAACGTGTGAAATCATCAGCAGTTCTTAACATATTATCACTATTTTGACCAGAAGCACTATACAACTGCTCTTCTGTTGGCAGGTGGGATCCAGAGTCAAACCACTGGTCCTTTGTTTGCCCGATGTCAGTGGCTCGCCTGGGTGCCGGGGTGGCGGCGTGCGGGGGGGCTCTGTATGTCGTGGGGGGGTTCGACGGGCAGAACCGCTGGAACACTGCTGAGAAGTACCAGCCTGATACCAACACCTGGCACCAACTGGCACCCATGAGCTGTATACGCAGCGGACTCGGTGAGTGTGCGTGTAATTTAGTTCAGTGGATGCAAATAAAGCATTTTGAAATGTGTGTGTGTGCGTGTGTGTATTTGCATGCCTGTGTGCATGTGTGTGCATACATATGTGTTTGTGCCTAACCATACAATGGTCTCCCTTGACTTCCTTGCGTGTGAGTTCTCATCTTTATGTCTTAATGTAGCATCTACTGTATATAGCTGCACAGATATGGTTCCTTCTCTGTCTGTGTTTGTAGGTTTGGTATGTTTGGACTCCTACCTGTACGCCATAGGGGGCTATGATGGGCGGAGCCAGCTGTGCTCTATGGAGCGTTACAATATAGCCAGGAACCTTTGGGAACCCAGGGCCTCCATGCAATACTGTCGGAGCGCACACGGAGTCACGGTCTACCAGGGACGCATCTTCGTTCTGGGTCAGTTCCATCACTAATCTAACCACATGAAAGAATGGATTTTAAAACCTCAGGAGTAAAATGAAATTTTACTCTGTAATCTGGAAAAGCCTGGAAAATTAAATGATGTGTCAAGAACCAAAATGAGTTGCAGGCCTGTTGTTGGTGGGTCCAAGAATAATAATATGTTTTGATTAGTCTGGGTCCAAAATCAAGAGAATAAATTTCACATTCAGATGCCGGCTGAAAAGGTTTAGGAACCCCTGGCATAAATCATACTGGAGACACGCAATGACAAAGCATCAACTTCATAATGTGCAGTATTGTAATGAATTCACTGTAGACATACTAACAACAATGTATTGGTAAATAATAGACCGTGTGCTTAAAGATCCTGGTTTGTCATTACTGGTTTCACAGTGCAAAAGGTCCGTATGTCAGCATGCGCTCATGATGACTTTAGTGGAGGGTTGTTACACTGTGAATTTGACTGGGAGGACCAAATGATGTCACACTAGGAGGTCACCATCTTTATGTGCTTGGCCTTTATTGTAATTCTTAATTAGTGTAAGAAATTCTAAAATGTGTGTGTGTATGTGTGTGTGTTCTTGTATTTCTAATACTTAAGGGGCTATTTTAGGGTTAGGGTTTAGGGTTAAGATTAGAATTAGGATTAGGTTTATTTTAGGGTGAGGGTTAAGGTTAGGCATGTAGTGGAGACAGGTAAGGTCAGGGTTAGGGAATGTATGGAGTCAATGAAGGTCCTCACAAGTATAGTAATACTTGTCTATGTCTATCCAGGAGGTTTTAACCAGAATGGCTTCCTGTCCAGCGTGGAGTGTTACTGTCCGGAAACGAATGAATGGACTTATGTCACCGACATGCCTGTCGGACGCAGCGGCATGGGCGTCGCTGTTACCATGGAGCCCTGCCCTGGCAACCTGCCAGAACAAGAGGAGGAAGAGGATGAGCAGGAAGGCACATAGAACCAGGAGGAAGAAACCAGAGCAAACTGTTGAAGTTCCAAGTGTTGAATACAGTTAAAACTGCTGCTGCTTTTCAAGAGAGGGTTAAGTGCATTAAATGAAAACATTCCAATATGATTACTAAGCCCCTTAGTAACGGCACAGGGGTCATGTGTGAATAGGAGCCGGTGTCGAAATGCCGTCAAATCAGTTCTGGCTATTTCACTGCTCAAGACGTTGTAACATTTCTGGTAAAGTTCTGTATGTGTGAACAATGCCATAACATTAACGGCACAAGCACGCAAAACGTCAGGACGCTCTGACGTAGGACACTCTGCTGTCGAACTGTGTGAGCCAATCACAGTTCTCAAGGAGGTGACGAGTTCATTCCGCCGGCTGTGTCGTGTAAAGACCGCATACATGTAGGAGGGAAATACAAACTTTTTGACGAAGGATTGGCTAAAATGTCAAATTGGACAGAAGTGGAATGAAATGGCAGTATAGCACTGAGCCAAGCGTCTTCACCCGCCTTGGTTTCAAACTGCAGTGACGTAATTTCCGGGAAATGACAACAGAGGAATTTAACGGTATTGCCAGTGTTGTGTGAATGGTAGCATTACGTTTAAAAAACGGAAAGGCATGTATTGTGTGAACAACAGAAACTGCTACCTTTACCGGAACAATTAATCCAGCAATTTTAACGGGTTTCATGTGTGTGTCCACCCACTGTGGATCTCAGTTGTATCGCACCGTGGAATGCTACAGCCCTAGTTTGTATGGAAATGTCAAAGAGGAAGAGTACAGTAGTTCTACATGTGTTTGGGAGGATCAAGTGAACCAGAAAAACTGGCTACATAACAGTGACCTCGCAATGACCAAGGTGCTACAGATGTCTTCTCAGATAGTGGTACTATTTGAGTATGGTTATTCCTCAATGTTGCTGTGTATCTCTAATGTGCCATTTCATTTATATAGCTACACATCTGAAAAGTGAACTCCTGAATTGCCTCCAATATCCTAACTTCAAATTCCTCTCTCTGTCTATCTCTCTGTCTCTCTCTCTCTCTCTCTCTCTCTCTCTCTCTCAATGAGCAGTTTTCTTACTTTTTTTTGTGTGCCAACATAGTTTCATTGAAAAGTGCAATTTTGGTTTTGTTTATTGTGCACTTGCTACTATATGCTACTGTAGGTAATGTCTGAAAAGTGAATCAAAGAGTTAATCAAATGTGTGAATGGAAAATGTTTTATCTTTGCCCCACAGTATGTTCATTATTGTAATTCCAGTTTTCATTATGCACTGATGTAGGTAAAGAGAAACATGTCTCACCAGCCCCTTATCATCTCAACTATCAGGGTCCATCTACAGCATATAGTACTAGTATGTAACAGCACACATACTACCACTAGATGGTGGAATACTTCCAAAAACAGCAACATACTACAACATAAAAACTGCCCTCTGTTTTTCTTTTCTGTTTTGCAGTGAAGAAAGAGCCCTTACAGAAAACCCCATGATACTGATGTTGAGCCATCAGTTGAATAGCAAAACATAAACCGGGGGTTCTACACCTCTTCACACCTTGACATACAAAGACACATTCCCTGTCCACATACAAATGTGGTATATTAAAAATAAGGAATTTGCACACTATTTTTGCTGGTGTTGTGAACATGAATATGCTTGTGTGGCCATGTTTTATGGCACAATAATGAGAACTGTACCAGTGGAACTCTTAGAGCAACCTTTTCTTTATTCCAACTGTCCTTACGATAGAAAGAGAGTACTGGAGTCACTACAGCGTTGGTCATCATCAGCAGACGTCACATAATGTGTTTACTTATCCCTCTGCACTGCCTCTGTCTGTCCCCTCTGTGGCTCACCTGCCATTATTATTAAGAAGACAGTTCTGGACAGAGCTATTGTTCAAATGTAGCCTCATTCCTGATGAGGAAAAGAGAGACCAAAGAAGGAGAAGGAAAATGTGCACGTTTGTTTTGTTCTTTTACTAGATCTTCTTTTGTACAAAAACGACAGGTGATTGTGGTCACAAGTCTCCCTTTGAATCTGTCTCAAATTTCAAACTCGTGGATATACAGTGCTTTGTGAGCACAATTCATTATTTACAGAGCAACCTGTTGGGCGGTGAGTAGAGATGGAGTAGCGACAGAGGAGGAAGCAGCAGAGCTCTAGCGGTGTGTTCGGGCCCCAGAGCCAGAGCGGAGACAGAGGAGGGAGTAGAGAGCTCTTACTCACTACTTAACGCCCTGTGCAAGAGTGGTTGACTCACATGGCAAACGCATGATGCAGGCATCTCACACATATGCGCACACACACACACACACATACATACGCACATGGATACACACAAATACTTTGTACGCAAACACATTTGTTCTTTATTACGCACAAATACACATGCACACACTCGTGCTAAACAAAGCTGGCTGTCTCTTATTCACGAGCTGTGGAAACAGATTTGCCTCAATGTGTTCATTGTCTCATGAGGGGAGCACAGAAAGAGATGTAGCACTGTACAGCAGGGAGATATGCCTTCCAGAGAGAATCAGTGGAAGAAAATTAGTACACATACAGATGTAGCCGTTGCACAAGTCCATCTTTTTACACGCTTGCTGCACTAATGCTGAACAGTTGCCCCAACCCCAAGAGGAACTGCTGGAAGAGGAAAAGTCCTCCAACACTACAGCAGGATAGATGTGGGGTGTGGGGAGGTCTTTAATAGCTACCATGTATGAGTAGTAAGACTCTATTAACAAAGTTTTGTTTCATTCCACAGCCATTATAAAGTTATTATAAGCATGTTGGTCAACAAACTGAAATGAATGGTGGGTAAACGATGACAAAGTCAACATTTTGGTGAGCAGTGTATACTGTACTGTGTGTACCTAGTCAGTCCTTTTCACTTCATCAACAGTGAGGAGATCTAAATTTGGACCTGGGACCTAGAGGTGCTATAGGAGCTCAGTAGTTGTCTATGTGTTCTTCTTACATAATTTATTTCTTGATGCGCACATAGTTTATATCTCGCTAGTCATATTCAAATCTATGAGCAGGGATGAGGCATAGAAGGAGGAGCTGGTCCCATCGTTATTCATTGCAAAATACAACCTACGACTATCCAGTGTTGCTCAAATCTGCATGCAGGGATTGAGAAGTCTATAGAGCTAAAGAGAACCTGTCAGTGTTGTATGATACAACAACATCCAGCCTTTCTCAGATCTGTGCACAGGGAGAAGGAAGTCTGTACAGGCCAATGCAGCCAGTCCTATCACTGAGTATTACAATATGGCTTATCCAGTTGAATATGGCTTATTCGGCCTTGTGCAGATCTGCACGCAGGCAGGGGGTAGAGTCTAGCCTCTATAGGATCTGAAGAGGGGGGGGGTCTTTAATGCCAGTGGGCCTATAGCTAGATGTGTGTAGGTGTGACCTTGGGAAGTGATGACCTCATCAACATCCCTGCCTGCAAAGCTAATCTGTTACATTCTGAAGGATGCTCCTACGATGGAGCCACCCATGAAGGTGACATTGGTGAGTGGGCTGGTGGCGTGGAAACACACCCCTCAACAAGGCACGCACAAACACATTCACACACACATTCAAATACACGTGCGCACGCAGGACACACCAACACGTGTGCGTAGTGCACACGCATAGGCCTACAACAAATACACGAAGATTGATATTTATGTACATCGCCACAATAAGACACTGTTAACACTGTGACTGCATTTAGACTCGGGGATGTAAAGACCTTCATGTTCATCAGCTGATCACCCAGACGCCTGCAGCAGGTGTTGCGGCGTGACGGTGGTGAAAAGGTCAGAGACTGCTCTCTCTAATCTGACCCTAAATATTACTGTTCTTCTGCTCTGTGGACATCACATGATTGTGAAGTTGGTTTTTTCCCCCTTTATTTTTCCAGGGAATGTTGGATGAGCATGCACGCTCTTTCTAAGCAACACTTTCTCATTCATACGCTACAGTTACACACATTCATACCCAGTAGAAGCACATGTCTGCAGACTTTTGTCCACTAAGCAGATCAGTTGAAGCGCTTGAGGGTGAAGTGCCTTGCTCAAGAGTTTCGTCAAGGCTACAGCTGCCCCAGATGAACCGTGAGGAAACATTAATAGTGATAGCAACCGTAATAAGGCTTACCCTAACCCTAACCCTGGTTGAACTGTTATGAATGTCTGTGACTGAGTGAGTGTGAGACAGGGCACATGTTCATATAGGTGCTCTGCAAATCCTCCATTGCATAACCTTTAAATGCAGTGGTGCAGAATGGTTTAGACTGAAGGCTGACAAATAAATCCCTGACACTGGTCGTCAGTGGCTGAGATTGTTTTCCCCATCTAACTTTTCATTATTGTTATTCTCTTAAATTTGGCTACAGCCAGACATCATCCATCCAGCGTTGCTTTTTCAGTGAGTTAAAAAGCATATTGCCACAAAGTTTCGCTTGAATATGAGACCTTTATCGCACCCGTGCACGCGCATATACGCGCGACGCACGCACGCACACACACGCACACCGAGAAACTCGCTCACTGACAGAACGTCACCGTGATCTTGAGCAGTGTTAACCTTCATCATATTAAAAGTCGCTTTACCTGATGAAGGTTAAAGTGTGCAACATCTGCAAACGGTCAAATCGTATGGAGTCGATAAAAAAAAAACGCTCCACACTCTGAACCTAAAATGATTACCAAATGTTAGGCTATAGGCTATAACCTTTATTTGATACTTGAATTTCAAATGTTGAGAATATTTGTTAAATAACTGAAGGCAGAAAGAACGCCCTAACGAAAAATATAAGTGTACTGTTCCTTTAGGGACTTATAATGTGTTTGTGGTACTCAACAGTGAGCGTATGGTGACCTTATCGTACTTTAAGAGCTGTTCTATCTCCTATAGTATCACTATAACATTCCTACAGTAACTTATAGTTTATCGTTTTTCTGTGATATCTGTACAGCGTCGTTCTAATTCTTTAGGTAGAGTGACTGTAGTTGTTCTTCGTAAGGGACGGGAGCCTGGCTGTTGTGTGCATGTAGTGCGGCCGGGCCGACTAGTCTGTGTGTTCAGTTCAACTGTGTTTCTCTCAGACTCGGAGGAAAGCATGAGTGGACGGTTTCAAGCTGCCCTCTCGCTGAATTGATTCTACTATGGGTCCTCTAGAAACACGACGCTGAAACGCGGGGGATGAGCAGTCCGACTCATGCCTTATTTTAGCCCTCTCCAGCCGCTTCAACTACCCACTATCAACCATTTCAAGCTCAGCTAACTGTCCTTAAATGTATGATACCCCTAAAGGTGCGTACTGGCGAGTAATAACTGCTTGTGGAAAAAATGCACGTTGCAGTCTCCCCCCTGTACCTAAAGATGGTATATTCCACAATTTATTCCAGGGAAAGACTGACAGTTTTTTGGGTCATGAAGCAGCTGTTCAAGTCAGTGGTTTGCCCTCCCTCCGCAAGAATAAGGAATTAGTACATTTCAAATTAGATAACGAAAAACGTTGGTGCTACAAGGGGGAAAGTATGACAGTGTGTCCATTGCACAAAATAAACCATTTAACCATGAGTGAAAATATTTTTTGTTGCTAAAGAAAAATGATTTTTATGTTAGTTGATTTTTCAACATGCTTGATGCCATATTAATATCACCCTATGTTATATGTATTGTATAGATTTTGCAGTTGTACTAGTACTAGCACATGTATTAAGTAGGCCTAAATAAGTAGAGCAAATTCCTTCTGAAATTCTCCTGATATTCAGGGTTCAGAACTTAGATGTCTCTCTCTCTCTCTCTCTCTCTCTCTCTCTCTCTCTCTCTCTCTCTCTTTCACACACAGAGACACTCAGACACACACACACACACACACACACACACACACACGTTAGTAGACCCCTACAGTGGAAAGTGGAGTTGAACAATGGTAGAATGACTGTTGACCCCTCTTCAATAAATCCAGTCAACGTTAGACTGGGCCTTGGTAATCCATCAGCCTCCTATAGGCTTACATTGGGGTTTTCATTCTAGCCACGTGATGAACATAGACAATTCAAAGACCTGTCTGAACTTGGCTACTGATAGGGTTATATCCTGTATATTTAGTGATCAATACATCCCAGAGTC